>VDFB02325256.1:0-30859 GCA_007258455.2 Sequoia sempervirens | reverse complement strand
ATGAAATTAAATATTTATTTTTTTAATCCTATAGTATGTGAAGTATAGAATGTGATGCTTTAGATTCAAAAAATGTGATACCATTTGAAAGATATAGATGTTTTTCAATCAACCTATCAGATAGGACTTTAGTAGTAATTTGAATAGAAAATGATGAAAAATTTCATTAAATTCAAAGTAAAGTGAATAATTTATATTGGTAGAACACTAATAATCTCCTTTAAAAACCCTTTTCATTTCATCACTCTTGTGAAAACCATCGTGCACATAACACCCATCATATTGCCACTTTTGTCCCATCATGATCTTGCACATACCCTAACATTGAAGGTTTAGAGTGGCCCATGTATTTGCAGAAGGCGTCATTGAATATCAGGTAGTGGTTATCACACATTTTATTTTTTTATTCTTAGATTAGCTTCAGTTTTTATTGGAATTATTAATGCTTCATTTATTAGTTTGAAATGTAAAATAAATTACCTGTTAGTAGGATTGTAATAGCTAGCTAGAGGATTATAGATCTTGTTAAAATTCCATGCTAATATTTTCCTTTTTGATACAAAATCGTACAGTTAGAATTAATAATTGCAGGATACACTTAATAATCCTTCATTTATTATCATGATCATCCAGATCATTAGTCTTTTCAATTGAAATCATTCTATTGTTTGAAGTTAATGCTTAAAACAAAATTAATTGAACAAATTGATCCTCGCATGATTGTCTTTTTTATCTCTTTCATTTGCACATGGAACTTGAAAAATTGAAGCGTAGTAAACAATCTTTGAAGAATTAATATTTGATTTGGAAGTGGGAATTGAACTTGAACTTGAAAAATCATTTTTAAACCCGTATTGTAATAGTCTAGAGCATCCATTTGCTGCTTTTATTTTCTTTTTTAGGCCAACTAGATCAATTTGGGTTTAAAATTAATCATTGATTTTATTTTTTCAAGTTGGACTAAAATTGAACATTAGAAACTTACTAGAATTTAGTTTTTTGGCTAAAATTTAACAAGAAAAACTCACACTTAGCTTGGTACATTAAAATGAATTCATCATTTCTTTGAATGCTAAAATGAACAAGTGCTTGAATTGTGTGATCTTGTCTTTAGCGCATTTTGAGTGTGTATCCTCTCCCCTTGCGCTTCCTGAGATCTTGGGTAAAGAGAAACACTCCAAGTGTGATTTTATGCTTTGTGTCATCCTTAAGAGAGTACTTACTATAAGACACACCTCACAAAGATAAACTCATAGGAAAGTTCTTGCAAGCACGTTTACTGGTGGGCTATATTAAAGGTGTGGAAATTGTGAGAAAGTACCTTCTATTCTAGACTGTATAACATACTACACCTAATACCATGCCTTAAGTGGGATGGGAATGGTAGTAAAATCCTTAAGTGGCAAAGAGGGTGTGTATATGGTTGGTTGTTCTCATTTTGTTACTAAGAACCAAATTTTTTAGTTACCAAGAATCCTTAATGCTTGTTGGTGCAAAAATGATCGTTTTCAAGCCACCCCACATTTGTACTATTCAAAGTAGAAACAAAAAAATCCTTAAGGTTTCTAGATCTTCAATATTTTGAGATTTGGTGGTCCCAAGAAGTTTGTGTGGTGGAGGGGAGCTAGTCTCACCAAATCTCTAACTATTCACTTTATCTTAGTGTTTGGAGAAATCCGAGTGGGGACTCAACAAGTATGGCCATTTCAAACCTAGGATTGTGCAATTTTTGAGTCAATCAAACACATTGCTTGGATCTCCAACTTTGAAACAAACATCATACAAATCATCAAAATTTGAAACCCTCTCGAAAGAGTAAATATCTTTGAAGGGTCCAATTATTATTGCTTGACCCTAGGGATTTTATCCTTAGAGGCTTCTAAATATTTGGGCTCACATCTCAATTTACTCTCTCCAAAGTCAACCTAGAGAAACTATGGCCTTGACTCTTTGATTTTCACATAATGGACCTTGTGGAATGAAAAAGAGCTAAGGCATAGACATTTAGTTTGAAATTTAAAAAAGATGTGTTGATGTGGTAAAAATAATCCATTTAATCAAGATAAAAGACAATTGAACCCCACATATAAGTTTGTTCTCATGATTTCCCACAAAGTCAAGATTCCAAAGAAAAAGTATTTATGCCAAAACTTCAAGTTTAGGTGCCATAATCAAAAGGCTATCAAGAGATAAATTAGAAAGTGCAACCTAAAACAATACACCAAGATAAGCAAGAAGGTAACAAGGTTTTATAGACTTATTCCACTCAACAATCCGGACATGTATGCTCAATATGAACCATATGATTTTTGAAACACTTTAGAGGTCTAGCGTATTCTTCAACACCTTGCTCTTGTAAACAAAATCTTTCTAGGTTCATCTAGGATCAAAATAAACACTTCCATTTGTCACACCATTCATCAAAACCCATCTCACAAACAATATTTGAAATTTTAGAAAAATTATCTATGTTAGACTTTTGGTAATCCTTGAATCAAAATAGAAATTACCTTGTTTGGCTAAGTGTGTGTGGATGAATCCTTTCTCACACATTTCATTAAATTAGCACCCCTTTGGACAAACTCACCCCAAGATAACATCTAACATCTTGGGATCTACAAGTCAATTATCAAAATCAAACCAATCAAAATAAAAATCCTAAGGTCTAGTATTAATCCAAAGTTCTCAAAAGTTTAAACATCCACACCATTTACCCTTCATTTATCACATCATCATCATTTGATCCTTGCAACATCCTAGAATTTCTTTTTGTACCTAAAAGTTTAGATCAACCAAGGGAGTTAGAGGTTCACCTCCCATATTCCTAAAAGTCGATCCTAATTTTATGGTCCAAACAAGGTCACAACACAAGAAGTTCATGGAGAAAAATAAAGAAAGATCAACCTCAAGTGATTTAAGTCAAACAAAATTTAACCCTAGGATATCCATCAACCCTCCACTTAATCCCTCTCAAATACCTCAAGATCCTCAAGAGGGAGGTTTCCAAGTGGAGGACGTTACAAATAACTTCAAGGAGATATCCTAAGATGAAATACTTGAAGTAGTTCAAAATCCTGAAACTCACAAACTTGTCAACACAGTCATGTAGTTGAATCCTACTCAATACATGTTGGCATTGGCAAAGGAAGGGGCTAAAATCCCTTTCGATTTTGATGTGAGCTCTATTTTTTAACAACCTTTGGGAAACATACCACAAACATCATTCATGCCTTCATTTCCAGTAATCATCCAACCAATGATTTGAACATCATCACCTCACGCCCAAGCCGACCTATGATCACAAAGGGAATTTCACTACTTCAATCTCTTCAAAACACCCACTTGTCAACAATAAAAATTTAGAGGCTAACACAATCCTGGGTATGCCTAACACCATCCCACAAGACCCTAAACATCCATATGTTCCACTCATATTACATGATACAAATAACCCCTCCACCTTTTCCGTAACACCGACATACCCTCCTGATACAAAAAGCTCTCTTCCCACTGTATCACAAGGACAACTAGATACTTTCAATGTTTCATCCTCAAACGCACAAGAAAACAGTCGATGAAGTTGGTTGTGACTGGCACCTATAGTTGAAACCTACTCTATGGGCCTACCAAATGAGTATCTGCACACCTATAGGTGCAACCCCTTTCTCCCTGGTCTATGGATCAAAAGCCATCTTTCCCATTCAGGTTGATCTCCCATCCTTGAGAATATCACTGTAGAATCTTATTACTAATGAAGAGTAACAAGTTTCACAGTTGAATGAGCTAGAGTTGGTGGACGAGCGGCACATGGATGCTTTGAACCACCTGTAGGTTTATCAGAATCATCTCAAAAGGAGCTATAATAAGAAGATTAAGAGCTGGTCCTTCCAACTCAGAGAGCTTGTTTTGAAGGAAAATCAGAAGAACATACCAAATCCAGACAACAAAGGAAAGTTTGAACCAAATTGGCTAGGACCCTTCATCGTCATCACAAGTTACAAATCAGGAGCATATCAGCTATCCACACTTGAAGGTGAACCTCTACAAGAGCCTATCAATAACTCTCATCTCAAAAATAATTATGCCTAAACTTGTAATGTATAAATCCAAAAATACAAAAAAGATAAAAAAATATAAAAAATCCAAAAATAAAAAAGGATTGAAAATAGTAAAGAAAAAAAATCCTCTAGTGAAAACCACTTTGGTGGCACTTTGGGCAAGTACCTTGGTGAAAAAACTTAACCGGACCTTGTGTAAAAAGTGTATTCCATCCACCATGGACCTTCAGCTTGTTTTTCATCACTTTCCATCACATTTTCCTATCACACGTCGGCATAGTAGCTTGATTCTCGATATCATGTTTCATCCCGGTGATCCCACAATAATGGGTTCAGCTTTTGGCTAAACTTGACATTAAAATCAGGATTTTTCACCAAACATTCACTTTCTTACACCTATAGGAGCTAAACCATTAAGGTTTTGAAGATGAATCAAACTAGTTATTTGTTAGATATTTTGTGTAGATTCTAATTATATTTAAAAATAAAAATAAATTGTTAATAATTTTATCTAATTTTAATAACATTTTTTTCTACTAATCAACATTTTTAAAAAGTGATGTTTACGGCCCACGTAATTTTTATAGATAGGATACAATTCTAATTTTTAAAATATAAAATTTTCACACCAATATCTAGGGAATGGATAATTTTCATAATTTTTTGTTACATTTTTTTAATTAATTTTCCAAGTCACTTAATTATAATTTGGACAGAGGTATACTTCAGCACACATAACTTTTTGTATTCATTTGAATTAACTTATTATTGTTTTGTTGGAATAAGGACATCAATACCTAGTGGACATGTATTTTTATAAATTTTTTTTCTCTATTTTTCTATTTTTTGTATGTGTGAAATAAAGAACTTGATGTTAATTGAAAATCCTACATTCACAAGAAATAAAAAATAAATATAATAATCAAATTAAACATATTTAAAATTATACTTTTTAGGAAGCTTATAATAAGGGCTATAGGCTTACAAAAACATAAATTTTAAATGAATTCATTTGATCAACTCAAAAGGTAAATCAAAAGTGGTTTTTTATCAGCATTTTGATAGGTGTAGAGGAGACTCGATTATAGGTATGGTTTAAATCTAACAAGGTTATATCCAAGGGTTTTGATCTAAGGGGGTTTGATCAATCCCTCTTTAATTAAAATAATTTAAATGGAACCTTCAAAGTCATAAATCATTGTATTTTCTAAAAATATGTGATTTTAGGCAAAATTCGGATGTCCCAAAAGTGTAACCCATTATTGTGGCAACACCCTCCTAGAGCTACTTGACACATTCCTATGGTTAGTTTTTCTTGCCTATATCAAGATACTCTATTGCATCATGCTAGGAGAATGTCCTTATTTCCACATTGGATCGGATTCGTGTATATCCTTGAAATTCTCAAAACATCAAAAAATCCAAAAACAGGTCAAAATAGAAAAAATCAAAAACATAGTCATCATGTTAAACTACACTGTCTCTGAGCTTGAACGTAGGCAAGGATAATCATTGATCAACCCCTGAGATATTAGATCAATCTTTTAGGTTTCCATCATAATAAATTTAAAATCCACACATGTTTATATTCTTCATCAATAAATGAGTATGTGTCAATCGAACTACGTGGTCTCTGCATGTATAATGCAGGCAAGGCTAATCTTTGGTCAGCCCCCGAGGCCCCTAGGATAGGTCCTTAGGTTAGGTTCTTGGTCAAAATATCAGAAAACACCAAAAACATTATAAAATTTGAAAATCCCTAAACAACCTCAAAACATTTCAAAATAACAAAAACATTCAAACAACCCAAAATCACCCGTCTCACTTCAACATTCACCTGCCAACACTTAGCCATTTTTCATACCTCCATTGTTGCAGCCATTAGATCCATTATATTGCATCTATCCAAATACCCACATCCATAATTGCAATCCTCATCCTATTAGCTTCATTTTTCACTAGGTTACATGCCATTTTGTCCAAGAAGGAGCACACAATCAAGCATCAAAAAGGGCCTACCAAACTCATCAATTCAAGCAAAGGTAAAAGGTTCCACTTCTTTGTATTTTGTTTGGATTCATCTTAGGAAAATCTTGAGTGTTTGTTAGTTTTTTCCCTTGTTTCATTTCGTTTAGTTTTTCATCTTTAGAGTAGGAAAAATATTTCACACACTATCAATTTGTCAGGCCTGACACTTCATATAGACTCAAAGAAGCTTCTTTATTCAAGGTGGCACTTTCAAAGGATCTTCAACAATTAGTTGTTCTTTGTTATGGAATGCGGGATAAGGGAACATCAGATATGAAACTTGGATTGCGCAGTATTCTTATCAGTACATCCATATTTCAAAAAAGGAACAAGGAGCTTTTCACATTGCATTACAAGTTTCAAATATTGAGAAAATTCAAGATATTGTACTTGTGCATTTACAAGAAATGAACGAACAATGGTCAAATTCCATGAACATGTTTAAGGATAAGGTTTGTCATTTTTCACATCTTCTTGCAGTTCATGGATTGGATTCAAGCTAGTAGGATGAAATGGTGAATCTTTTGTGTAGATTTACTACAAATGATGTAGTATGCCAATTCCTTGAAAAATATCTTAGTGAAGGGGGGTTAAAATGATTAACCAAAAGTATTGTTTCTGGTGGCAAGGAGATGCACACTATTATAGATGATTCTTTGAAGCCAACATTTGATGAAATTGTATTTGTAGTTGGGGAGCTAACATGATTTTCTGAATGGGGTGCATGACTTAGAGGATAAGAAAGGAGATCTAAGTTAGCAATAGAATAATGTGACAGAGAAAAAGGGAAAATAATGTTAGAATGCGAAAGTTCACCATTTTTTTTTAAGAAGAAACAACATTTGAAAAGCCAAAGGATGAAATGGCAAGAAAGGAATAGAGATCAAATACAAAAAAAACCCATATCAAAGAGACTCCTCCATATCCGAGTGAGTGATTTTTTGATCCCTCTAACATTGTGATGGAACAAGAGGCATACGAATGACTTGAGGAATTTATCGAACAAAGAAATGAATATCAGCAAAAGAAAAACATTGGTCCCTCCAATAAAATGATTTTGCACAAAAGAAATTGAAGAGATTGTGGAAATTTAGAGTAAGTTTAAGTCCCTTTGATGGAGCAAAAGAGAAAAGTGTGTGAATTGCATAAAGTAAAAAGTAAAGTTCTATTTAAAAATCACCATGAATTTAATGTTACTTTGGGGCACATTATTTTGTTAATAATGTAAAACACAATTGCAAAATGTTTCCATTCAGAAGTAAAACATTTTTACCCTAGGAATTAAGAGAACATAAAAATCTTGCAATGGGTAGTTATTTTTACCCAAAGAATATTTTATGGGTGAAAATACATACAAGTAAATGTGAGCATGAAATTACCAGCAAAGGAGGAATACTAATAATCATTAAAAATAGTTTTCACAGGATGCAAAATGAAGTAGAAAATTAATTATTTTAGTTGCAAGAGGCTGCACTAGAATGGATGAAGGGTCATAACCGTTGAAAATACAAAGTATATATGTAAGATAAAATCAAAAGAAAGATCATCACTAGTAGTTAAGGATAAAAACCAGTTGCAACCATCATCAAATAGGAAATATAGGAATTACTAGAATATCATTTTCAAAATATGAAACCTGAGACTTCTTATATGAATTATATAAATTTCTAAAGTAAATCAATGGAGAAGAAGCTTTAATTTGGTGATCGACATCTTGGTGTTCTATTATTTGTTGATATTGATTCAAATATGTTATCTTTTCTATCTCCAAAGTGGTATTTCTTTGTTATTCAAATTGAGTATATCAAGCATATATTTAATTTGTCAAGACACATTTTTTGCCTTTGTGTAATTCATGTTGATTGGTTTCTGCAAGAAAGAATTACAGCCCTTTTAAGCTCTATTTATTTTAATTGGTTTCTGCCCAAAATAAAAATCCTCTTAATTAATCATCTTATCTGGCTTTCTTCAAGAAATAATTACAATCCTTTCAAATAGTCACAATAACTTGGGAAGATATCACTTGGATTTGTAAGAAGAGCCTAGTAATTGAAAACCTTGCACATTTATACAAGGTATAAACATCTGAAAAGTGCCAAATAATTTGAGTTAAGCTAGGAGGGAGGACACATCTATCATACACGTCTTGAATTTATTGCCCAAAGTAGATAGAAAGCACTACTCATATTCATTATAAAATAATACTTCATAAAAACCCTATTTACACTTTGAAATTTCAAACATTAGGAGTATGAATAATTATTAGTTAAATTATATCTATTTCACATTTACATGCCAATGTCGAATGGATTTTCTAAGTTAAAGAGTATACACAACCTATAAATTCATAATCTTCTTAATTGTCAAAGGTACACCCACCTAGGCCTAGCAGAACCTAAAGAGTAGGAGGTCTTAAACCGTATTGGTTGACTTCGTTCGTTGGCCAAAACATTGTTAACCCTGACCATAGAGCTTGGCATACTCTTAGGGTTTGCAATCTACAATTTTGGGAACCAACAGATTGGTGACTTCGCTGGGGATGAACCTGATAAATTTTGGTGAGAGACCATCTTATCAAATAGTCAAGAATTAAAAATGTAACTCTACTAGTGGAGAAAACCTAGAAAATAAAATTCATTCCTCTTTTGAAAAGAGGTGGCAACTCTATTAAAAAATTGATGAAGAATACACAAGACATTTTAGAATTACAATATTTCCAATCAAAGGTAGAGATCAAAGGCTAAAATATGTATTGTAATTCTTCTTTTCCCTATACAAATTATGATACAAGAAGTGAAACTAAGATAAGAGCATCAATAGAATGATTGAAATAAGAATTGGAAAGGAACAAGTTAGAGAAACATCAAGAATTGACTCAATAGCTACTACAATTGAGAGTTAAACTTGTTTCAGATACATCACAGTATATACTAGTCTCTAATGAGGATAGATATGTGAATACAAGTGCTCCTTTTACCCCACAAGTGCCTCATGATGCAATTGGAAATCTTGGCAATGAAAGTAGTGCTCATCATATACATCAAGAAATTTATGCACCACAAGCCTCAAATCAAATAAATACTTATCATGTCCCTCTTGGTTAAAAACTAGTGAGCAACCAAGATCATGAATACAATCAATATGTCAAGCATTATCAATATCAAGCCCCTCATCAAAATAATCAGCAATTTCAACTACATTCACAAAGAAAAGTGTTTTTCCCAGACGTTGATAAACCATTGAACTTTAATAATATCCAGGGCTACCCAAATCCTTATCCCGTTGAGCTTAGAAATCATGTTCCTATATTTGATTGAGAGGAATATGTATAAGCTCATAGGCATGTACAACTATTTTATGAGTTTATTGAGGACTTTCATATTTATGTAGAAGACATCATTATGAAATTCTTTGCAAGATCATTGAGGGATAATGAGGATAATGGTATATTAGCTTACCCATGCAAAGTATATCTTCATGGGAAGATTTCAAAAGGCTGTTCTTGAGTCAGTTTGCTGACAATTGTGAATATTATACACAAGCCTTAGGGCCTCAACCTATTCCAATGAACAATGAAATGGCATGCAAATGTGTAGTATAAATCAAAGGGTGAGAGAAATCTTCAAAGTGTAAATGCCCATGTTGTCCTAGCCTTCCCACATCAATACCTTGTACACCACAGTCAACCCCATATTCATTATTATAAAATTGCACATGTTGTTGACCCTTCCATCCATATTCAGGAAAATATGAACTCTCTTGAAAATGTATATCAGAATCAATAGTTTGAGGAGGAAGGTGATGAGTGTTCACATATTCAAGAAAAGGTCCAAGACTCCATCATGAAATCAGAATATCACATATCCCCCTTAGATGCATTTTCTTACCTATAAGGAGACATGAAGGAGAATCTAGACACCCCCTACTCGACAGACTGATGGATATCTATATGAAGATAACTTTTAATCTTAGGTCTAATGAGTCCATGTTCTTTGAGAAGTTCATGAGAATATATGAGGATAATTCAATTTATTGGCCTGAATCATTGAATCCAGTTACTCTAAAATAGGTGTGTAGATTGGTTGATATCATAGATAAGAAAAGGTATGGGGATGCTATCAATGGTGAATCCAATGGTGATATCATTGATGAATATAAAGAAACTGATAAAACAAAACAAACAATAGAGGAAACATGTGCAAGTGAAGTTTTTAATGCTAATATTTGAGATCTAAATGAAGATGAAATGATGGAAACCCAACTCTTCACCTTAGAGGATGATTGCAATATTGAGGATGTTATTGAGAACAGATTGCATGAAGAGTGCATCAACAATGAAATAAATGAAGAAGCAAGTCCACTTGGCAATGAACATATAACACATCTAGTTGCAGTTGGGTACCATGGTGACACAATTGGTGAAAAAGAAGCATACAATTGGAAATGATTTTCAGATTTGTTCAAGCCCCTTGTATGGTGAAATAATAGTAGAAAATGAATGATATCTTGCCAAAACATGTATCAAAACATGATTTTCATGTGTATTCAGATCCATTCTACAATGAGGATGAAGGATTTTCTAATAATCAAGATGCGATATCAACTTGTGAAGCAAATGACTATGTTGATATGTTATGTGCAGGATCATGATGGGCCAAAAAGTGGCGATATGATGGGTATGTGGTTGATGGATTTTTCTTACCCAAAATTGATGAAACAAAAAGGGTTTTTAAAGGATATTCTAATCTTTCCACCAATATAAATTATTCTTTACTTTGAATTTAATAAATAATTATTATTCATTTTCTATTTGAATTACGACAAAAGTCTTGATTGATAAGCTAATTGAAAACATCTATAACCTTCAAACTATATCACATTTTTTGAATCCAAAATATGAGTCACATTCTATGCTTCGCATGCTATAGGATTAAAAAAAATTAATATCATGAAGTTTTTACCAAGTTAAGGTGGTCAGACATACACATTTTTATATTTTTAAAAATTTGTAATAAAAAATTCACAATTGATTATTTACTTGGAAAAAAATTACAAAAAAATATGCATCACATCAGGACATGAGTCCTATACTTATATCTAAAATCTTATAAAAAGTATTATCATTTTATTGTGGTTAGGGTGGTCAGATAGACACCTAATTCTTATTTTTCCCTGAAATTTAAGTGCTATTGCATTGAAATTTCAAATTTCCACCAAATAGATTTTATTTATTTTTAAATAAACCTAGTAGTTTAGAAACTACATTCAATTTTCTACAGATTCTATTTTTACATGTTTTTGAAATAATATAGATAACTTATTCAAATTTTTATGTCAAGTTTCCTAACTCTAATTTTTCTAAATTTTTTGCCACTTAAGGGCTTGTTTTTTCCATGATGATCCTACACATACCAGATAGTGCATTTGATTTGTCATTACTTGATGATCCTTGGTATTTTTGTGATAAAAAATGTAAAGAATGCATCATAAATGAGGTGAATGAAGAGGCACGTTCACTCAATAGTGAACAAATTTCAAATTTGCTGACAATTGAATATTAGAGATATACACATAAGGATAATTCTAAAATTTCGTGCCCAACAAACATTTTCTTTGACAATGAAGATACTTTGTGTGACAATGATGAGGGAGCTCTTGAAGTTGATCAGGAGCCTATGTTCAACCCAATTCATGAGGAGATATATAAATCAGAATTAAAGATCTTTTGCTCACATGAGAATGATATTGATTTACATATCATGGATGATGTATGTTCAACATTGATTGGTACAAATGTGCATAGTGATGAGTATATGGATCAAAGTATGATGTCACTACCAATTATTGATATTAAAGATATTGAAAATAATTCAGATGAGACCATATTAGAACATGTTGATATGGTAGATTTCTCAAACTCATGTGAGAAGAATTCAGATGATGGAATGGATGACATAAATGATTATGATTGCTTTGATCCCCATACACCTAGAAGTTGCTTGCGTGGGTTGCATCAATGACTATATAATAATTTTAGACTTTCTATGTGAACTCATGGTCTTAACTATATGGTGAATTATGAGTGTTTTCAATTTTCAACTCAACTAGGAGATCATTTCATGATGCATGATAGTGACCAGAATGATGGAGGATGTTGCATTGAAAATGAATATTCTTTGTATGATGAATATGTCAAGAGTTTATCGCATGATGATGAAAAGGTTTAGATTATGCCTAATTGTGAACTGAAGAATGGAAAAGGAAGTACGGGAAATGAGTAACATAGTGTTATTTTGAAAGTTTCCAATGGTAGTGGATATAGCAATGTAGATTGCATGAGTATTTTCAAGAGGAATATGATGAAATCATATCAAAATAAGGTATATGACAGAGGTAGTTTTAGGCCTTTCTTTTGGGTGGCGTTGGGCCATCACTTATGGTTTGAATTTCAAACCATAATAGATTAGGGGTAGAGGTGATCTTTGTGACTTTATTGCTAAATAAGTAAGACACTCTATCTGCTTCCACTAGAGATTTGAATTCTTGGTATTCCCACAAGAGGCATACATCTATAGAAAGAGCCACTATTGGAACCTTTAAATTTTGGAAAAATTTGAGGTTCCCATGATGAGAAATTTGATTGTAGCACTCACAAAAGGCACCTATGAAATTTGCTCCTATAACCTATTTTGGAAAATCATAAATTGAAGCTTGTTCAATTCCATGCCAAATCACTTGAAAAGCATTTTTATATACCATATGTAAGTGTGTACACCTAATTTTAGCTTCTGATGATTAGATTTGATAGGTTTTAAAGCACCAAGTTATAGGGTTCTGAAAGAGTTTGATGTCTGCACAATGTTAAATCTGCCAAAGAGGTCAAAATTGAAGGCTAATATATATGAGCTTGATGATTTTCATGACAAAAAAATTGGTGTTCCCAATTTTCCCAATGATAATGTGCTACCATGCCCATTTTAAAGATCCCAACATCTCATTTGATACTTTTTCAAAATCGAAAGCAAATGGATTTTACACAACTTTGACATCTACATTTCTAGAAAATTTCATAGAGGTCACTTTTGAACGACAATATTTTGTGAAAGAAGTGGATTGGTGAGAAAACCTTTTACACACGTGTTCATTTGACTTAAATGAACCCATTCCCAAAGTGGCAACTTCCCAAGAAGAGATCTGGTATTTTTTCAAGATGATGACTTGGTGAGCTTCAGTTGATTTTTGACTAGTGCAATTTTAGAAACAACTAAGCAATTTTGAGCATTGATATCTTGTAATCCTTCTGGATTTATGAAAATCCATTAGGAAAATGTTTTCCCATATCATAAATCAACATGTTAGTGTATTATTGTGGCTCTGAGAGAATGTTTGATCAGTTTTCCAAGATGATTTTGGAAGTCATTCGACCTACTTTGATCATAGTGCAAAGTGTTAGGAACAAATTTATTGTTCAAATTAGAAAAATATCTTGTCAATGAAGAGAGGAGAATGTATAGACTTCCTTTCAAACACATAACCTAAATATGATGTCATTATCAGTTTGCAGGAATGCCATTTTTAAGACTGCAGAGGTGAATTCTCAAACAAACCTGATGAAGATAATTGTCCCTTATAAGAAGATGAGGACATCTAGGATATTAAAAAATAAGAATGTTGATGGTACTGAAAAATGGAAAATATTTAAGGAGAATATTGAAGTTTTACAAGAAAATTCTTTTAGGTCATTAGGCATCTTAAACATATTACTACAATCAAGGACAAGACAGATTATCTTTGGTACACAATTAGCATAAACATTGAAAAATATGATCCATTTAAGGAGTAATAAACTTCCTATTCTTGGCATTATATCTCAAGGTCATGTTCTATTGGTTTTCATCAACAACATTCTTGTAGGAAGGGCTCATGAAAATGTAACAACACAAAGGTATAAGCTTGAGCAACCTATCTACTTGCAACCAGGGAGAAATGATATTGCTCCATTATACATGACTATTGGATCACCAAATTCTGGGCCACCTTGTGAGAAAAAGGTTGCAGGGATTACAAAAGTCACAATTCAAAATAGTTCCCTAGATTTATTGAAAGAACTATGGACTTATCAGGTTGGCTCAGATGAAGAAGAATTGGAGCTTTATATCAAGGGGGGTTAAAATAATGTGAATTGGGAGTTTGCATCAAAGCCCCCTCATAATCAACCTATGACCTGGTACAAAACAAGAATGCATGCACCACATGAAGATGAATTAGTTTCCTTGGATTTAAGTAGTATGGGTAAAGGTCAAACATGGATTAATGGTGATCATATTGATGCTACTAACTCTCTTCAAGGAAATTGCTCAAGTACGTATGGTTATTGAATAGACATAAGAATGAATAAAATTGAGGACAAGGCTCACAAAAATTGTGCCATATCCCTAGTTCGCTATTACATCCCATGGAGTGTCTCCGGTATATATACTTTGCGTTATTAGCAATACATCAAAGGAGAAAAGGAAACCAAAGGAAGGTGATAATATGGTTGAGGAGCCTCCTCCTGAAATACCTTCAATATTGGTATTTGTTGGGTTCAATGAAGCCCAAATTAGTAAGTTTCTCTCACAATTCGAAATTGTTTCCTTCTTTGTAATAAATTCTATTGGCATGTGTTTTCCAATTTAGAAGTTGTCTTTTTGGATGGATTTTTCCAATTATTGGTGTTGAGACTATTTTATAAATAAGCTACTAGTTGAATATGTAATCACTAGAAAATTAATAAAGAGATAATCCCTGAAAGTTGATGTAGCCATCTCTGGGTAAACCACTATAAATATCGTGTTCTTGTTTCTGTGATTATTTTTAATCTTTTAATTTATGCAGTTTCTTTTCATTTGCTTCTGCAATTATAATCAACAATTGGTATTAGAGATCGGTGGAGAAATTTGGTGCTGGAAATTAGTGAAGAATTTTTGGAGCCATGGAAGATGCAGACAAATGGAAGATTGAAAAATTTGTAGGTCAAAATTTTGGTTTGTTGAAGGTGCAGATGGAGTCATTGCTCATCAAGCAAGATCTCTTAGATACATTGGCTAGAAAATCCAATGGGCAAGGTTCTTTATCAGATGAAGATTGGGAGAAATTGGACAAAAAGGCAAGAGCTACAATTTTCCTTTCGCTATCCACTAATGTTTTATTTAATGTTTCAGCTGAGAAGACAACACAGGAGTTGTGAGACAAACTCTCTTCAATGTATAAGATGACATTGACTTCCAATAAGGTATTCATTATGAAAATGTTCTATAATTTAAAAATGTGATCAGAAGGAGGGATTATGTCAAATCATTTAAATGAATTTAATACATTAGTCACCCAGTTAATTTATGTGGGAATTAATTTGGATGATGAGATCAAAGCAATTTTATTACCGTGTTTTTTACCAAATAGCTAGGAAGGTGTGGTGATGGTGAGCACTTTGGTGGCTGCCAAAAGCAAATTGAAATTTAATGATGTTGCAGCCACTCTTTTGAGAAAAGACGTGGAAAAAAAATTAGGAACCCTCATCTTGTGAGGCATTAACTGTTGTAAGTACTAGTAATAGAAATAGAAATAAAGAAAGAGGAAAAAATAATAATAGAAGAAGGTAAAAATATGCACATAGAGATGCACACTATTATAGATGATTCTTTGAAGCCAACATCTCATGAAATTGCATTTGTAGTTGGGGAGCTAACGAGATTTTCTAAATGGGGTGCGCGGCTTAGAGGAGAAGAGAGGAGATCTAAGTCGGCAATAAAATAACATGATAGAGAAGAGGGGGGAACAATGCTAGAAGGTGATAGTTCACCATTGTCTTTTGAGAAGAAACAACATTTGAAAAGCGAATGGATGAAATGGCAAGAAAGGAACGAAGATAAAATGCGAAAAAACCCATATCGAAGAGACTCCTCCATATTGGAGTGAGTGATTTTTTAATCCCTCCGATATTCCAATGGAACAAGAGGCATAAGAGTGACTTGAGGAGCAGAGAAGTAAATATCAGCAAAAGAAAAACATTGGTCCCTCCAATAAAATGATTTTGTACAAAACAAATAGAAGAGACTATGGAAATTCATCTAGTGAGTTTAAGACCCTCTGATGGAGCAAAAACGGAAAGTGCATGAATTGTATAAAGTACAACGTAAAGTTTTATTAAAAAATCGCCCTGAATTTAATGTTACTTTGGGGCATATTATTTTGTTAATAATGTAAAATGCAATCACAAAATTTTTTCATTCAGAAGTAAAACATTTTTACCTTGTGAATTAAGAGAATATAAAAATCTTGGAGTGGGTAGTTATTTTTACCCAAATAATATTTTACGAGTGAAAATACATAAAAGTAAATGTGAGTGTGAAATTGCTAGCAAAGGAGGAATAATTATAATCATTAAAACTAATTTTCATGGGATGCAAAAAGAAGCAAAAAATTAAATATTTTAGTTGCAAGAGGCTGCACCGAAATGGATGAAGGGTCATAATCCTTGAAAATACAAAAGTATGTAAGAAAGATCAAATCAAAAGAAATATCATAATTAGTAGTTAGGGATAAAAGTCAGTTGCAATCATCAACAAATATAAAATATAGGAATTGCTAGAATATAATTTTCAAAATATGAAAGAAGACTTCTGATATGAACTGTATAAATTTCTGAAGCAAATAAATGGAGAAGAAGCTTTTATCGGGTGGCCAACATCTTGATGTTCAATTATTTGTTGATATTGATTCATATATGTTATCTTTATTGTCTCTAGAGTGGTCTTTCTTTGTTATTCAAATTGAGTGTATCAAGCATATATTGTCTTTGTGTGATTCATGTTGATTGATTTTTGCAAGAAATAATTAAATCCCTTTTAAGCAATTTCTTTTAATTAGTTTTTGCCCAGAATTAAAATCCTCTTAATTAATCATCTTAACTGGTTTCCTTCAAGTAAGAATTAAAATCCTTTCAAATAGTCACAGTAACTTGGGAATATATCACTGGGATTTGTAAGAAGAGCCTGGACAACCTTTCACATTTATACAAGGTATAAACATTTAAAAAGTGCCAAATAATTTGTGTTAAGTTAGGAGGAGGACACATCTATCATACACATCTTGACTCTGCAACCCAAAGTAGATAGAAAGCACTGGTCATATTCATTATAAAATAATACTTCATAAAAACCTTATTTACACATTCAAATTTCAAACATTAGGAGTAGGAAAAGCTATCCGTTTTATATCTATTTCATATTTACATGCCAGTGTGGAATGGATTGTCTAAGTTAAAGAGTATACACAACCTTTAAATTCATAATCTGCTTAATTATCAAAGGTACACTTGGCTAGGTCTAGGAAACCTAAAGAGCAGGGAGTCCTAAATTGTATTGGTTGACTCCTTTCGTTGGCCAAAACATTGTTAAACTTGACCATAGAGCTTGGCATACTCTAAGGGTTTGCAATTTGAAAAACATTTAAACCTAGGGTTTGCATAGTTTAATATGGACCAAATAGAATAAAATCAAAGAACACAAAAAATATGATTTAATTGAACATCTTAGCAATTTACGGTGAGCTAATTCGAGTCTGTAAGGGTTTTCTTTAAGGGTTTGCAATTTTTCTTCTTTTCAAAGATCTCGAGTGTTTGGATTGCATAGTTTAATATGGACCAAAGAAAATAAAATCAAAGAACACAAAATGTATGATTTAATTGAAGATCTTACCAATTCACAGTGAGCTAATTCGAGTCCTATAAGGGTTTTCTTTAAGGGTTTGCAATTTTTCTTTTTTTCAAATATCTCTAAGTTTTTTTCAAATATCTCTAAGTGTTTAGACAAATTTCCAAGCAATTTTTGTGGCGGTAAAACCAAGTGAATGCTCCCTCTCATTCTTCCATTCTTAGTACATTGGTTATTCTAAATCTTACTGGGGAAAAAGTGGGAGGATAGACCGCAGACTATGAGTGCTAAGTTAGGAGGGAAATAGGTGTTTGGTCTATTGTGATTTAGAGCGAATTACACCTCAATTTACATTTCTCTTCTTGAATGTTTTATTTAATGTGTCGTGTTGTCCAAGATGGCAACCATAAAAAATGGGTAGTGTTTGCAGGAATTAAAAGTCATTTATGGATATGTACTCTTTAGAGCAACAACCAAATTCATTCCATGAAAAGTGGATGATGGTAAAAGAGACTGAAAGACACAAATTTAGACCACATGGTACATAAAGAACCAAAGGAAAATGAACAGACAAAATGATTTTGATTGCCTTGCATATTTTAAGGAGCGGTTTGAACCATTGATCATGGAAAGCAGATCAATACATCTCAAATAGGATATTCCTTCATGTAAAAAATAAAATAAAGAATTCTAAATTGAAATAAAATATTTTTATTTATTTTTATATATTGAACAAAGCAGTTACAAGAATGAAAACTATCAATACCACATGAAACTAAGAGTAAAATAATTTTTTAAATAATATATTTTATCTATTTACAAATATAAATAAATTTTATTAATATTTTAAAATATAAATAAATATATTTAATATTTTACAAATATAAATAAAAAATGAATTCTCATAAAAATAAAAATATATTTCAACAAAAGACACTTGAAAAAGAATAGAAGTCTGATGATCGTCTAGACGAGCTACTTTATTATTTTATATTCACATTACTGATATTGACAAGAATCATTTAAACCTAATTACATAGGAGGTCCCTATCTATGGTGGGTCCTCGAGGGAGTGATAATTTCACCTCCCACCCATAGCCTCATGAACTCAGTCTACACGGCATGTGAATCGATACAGGGAATATTTGCACCTGTTCAACAGATTCGTTGTTAGACTCATATGTATGAATCTATCTTACTCTTGGTTCTGTAGGACTGTTTATGTGTATATGTAAAATTCTTATTGGCTGTTTGATTTTGAATTAAGTAAAATTGTAGTATTATTGAAAGAAAAATAAGGGATGTTAAGCCAATGATATTAGGAAAAGAAAAGTTAGATGTAATGAAGTATAAAATTTTCAATTGATGTTTTGTTTTGAATCAAAATAAATATGTAGTATTGGTGCTTCAATTGTCAAATCAACTGTAAGAGATTATGTTGAAAAAGTAGGTTTTATTTTAAATTTAGAAATAGTTTGTTAAAATTTCTATTGAAGTAATGACTTTTTTGCAAGTTGGTATACCTATTACAAAAGTAGTAGTGACACTGCTGACACGTTACATTATTAATGTTGAAAAAAGGTTGATGTAAATGAAGGGTGAAGTTGTTAGTTGACTAATTGACTTCTTGACTTTAACAACTAGAGCAGTGACATTAATTGACTTCTTGACTTTAACAAGTAAAGCAGTGACATTATTTCATTTCATCGTCAAATCATCTGTAAATATTTATGTCAAGAAGGTAGACTTTATCTTTAAAGTTATAGATATTTTGATGAAATACATATTTTAAGTAAATGCACCCTAAAATTATAAGTAGCAGTGTTAATACATGATATTGAAAGAAATTAAGATGAAAATGAAGTTTAAAATTGTCAATTGACTAATTGACTTTAACATTGACTTTGACTTTGAACCAAAGAAAACTGAATATTATTGCATCAATAATCAAATCAACTCAAATAATTATATTAAGAGATTAATCTTTGCCTTAAAATTTGAAACAAAAATCTTGACTTTCTATTAAACCATCGGTCTTGTAACAAATTCGTTTACCTATTACTGTAATAAGATAATTAAAAGTAAGCAAATCATAGTTTTTGCTGCAATTTTAAATATATAGGAATTTCAACAATATGTAATTTCTTATTTTTCTTTATATATAGAGGATTATCTATATCTTTAGGTGTTACAACACAAAATCATGGCAACCTTCTTTGGGCTGCTGAGTTCGAGGGGCTTTCTATGGCTGCAGTTGGGAATTTTTGTATGGCAGGCCATAAGACCAACTGCCACAATGAGATTGCCATGGGCTTTACTGAGCACAGGTATACATAAGATTTTCTCAAAGAAAAAAATTCGCAATGATTATTTTGTGTTGTTATCAACAGATTACAATGACACAGCTGATGCAAACCAGTTCTTGGCAGAAAACAAAGTTAAGATTAATGAGGATCCCTTAGGTGACTCATCAGTTATTGTCTTCCAGTATAACAAAACTCATTACATATGTGACAGTCAAAAGGCTAGCCAGGTGAGATTGTTGATTGCTGCTGAGCTTAATGGTGTGCCTATTGTTAAAGAGTATAAAGTTGTAAATGGTTTCATGGGTGTGTGGAATTTGTGCTCAGCTGATGAAGCCATAAGATTGTGTTTGCCCACTAAAAGGTTTAGATTGTCCTTCAGGAAAACATTTAGGTTCTGTTTGGTAGAACACATGCCACTTATTGTGGACACTTACTGGCTATCAAAAGTGTTAAGTGGTATCCCCTTGTATTTGAATGCTAATGGTGATGAAAACCTGTCATCAATATTGACATTAGTATTAATCCTTCTGGACTTCACTTACAACATTTGGGTTCCACTACTAGAGAAGGCATATCTGATCACTGTCAGATGTGTACAGTTATTACTGTCTACTCTTGGTCCAAATCTAAGGTTTATGTTATTTTACTTGCTGAGCAACTTTGACAACAAATATTTGCCCTGCTCAATTGGTGATTTTAAGGTCAAGATCAAGAAGACTGGAGCATTCTATACAACCGACAACACTATCTTAAATTGTCTAGTTAAGTGGATAAGTAAGGTAAGATTTGATGAGATTGATATAAGCAGTGATCATTTTGAGTTACAGGCAAGTGCTTTCAGGGTGCACCTAACCATATTACAGCGCAGAGACAATTTTGTAGAATTTGAGCTAAGGCTGCTGGATATTCTGTTTAATCTTGTCAAGGTCAGGTATACAATGAGCGTGCATAACTTTCAGACTTATATTGGGTGCTGGAAGTTCCTAAAGGAAGGTGATATTGGTTTGGTTCAAACTGTTGATAAGGGCATTATAAACAATATGCATTTATTTGGGCTTGAGGATGCCATCAACCTCTTTTGGGGCAAAGATATCAACGTCTATAAAGTTGATATTGGTGAAGCCTATCATTTCATGATTGCTGGAGAAAATGAGAAGAAATTTATCACTTGGCCTGGTTATAAGCTTTAGGAAGGTTTTGTTTTGATCTTGCTCTATTATATATTTATTTTTGCTGCTTACTAAAGGAGATTGGATTCCTCAATCTATACCCTTTTAAATACTTGTATTTTATTTCTACTGTTTTTGGTTTTATTTTGTTCGATGAAAAATCTGAAAGGAATGGCAACGTAGTTTCAGATCGGCATTTCTATATAGTAATTCCTTTTCTATTAGTCCCATGAGGACTAACTATAGTCTTCCGTTTGATTTATAATTTTTTATTTTTAAGAATATAAAATATAAGTTAATTTATATCACTGGATCTTATGGTAATCTTCTAAAATTTTATTTATCATTTTTATGTAGTACATAAGGTCAATTGGTATGAAATTTAGAAAATGATGTTTCTTGTGCAACAAAGGTCTCAATGGAGAAGTGATAGCTTCAAATCAACGATGCATCCATTTATAGGGATTCAAACATGATGAAAAAAATCTTTGAATTAGAAAGATAAAGAAAGGGAGAGATAAAGTGGTAGAGATCGTTGAAGATCCGTCAGAGCGGAAGTCGAGACAAAGCGATCCTCAAAGGAAGATCGATAAAGGAATCAGGAAAAGTCAGAGTCGTTTTCAAAGAACAGATCGAAGTCGAGAGGCGGACAAAAGATCATGAAGACGGATAAAGGATAAATCAGCGTCGAAGATCGCTCAAATCGTCACGGTAGGCGATTAAGGACGTCGTCGCGTCGAAGATCAGAGGCGAAAAAAACAGGATCCAGAAACTTTCCAGATAAATCCGGAATCAGGATCGACATCGATAATAATAAATCATCAAAATCGGCGCTCCTCAAAATCGGCGACAGGTCAGGCAGAATCAAAATCAGAAATAAATCAGTTTTTAAATGATATAGAGAAAGGGAGAGATATAAAGAATTAAATAGAGGTAGAGATGGACATGGAGAAAATATTTTACATCTTTCATATACACATTGATTAGTAAATATGGCTCCTAGGGGCAACATAAAATATTCCAGCAAAGGTATCAATGGAGAAGTGATAACTTTCCACCTAAGGATCAAAGGTAAACTCCGGCTTCAGATGGAAGATAATCAGGCATATTATGTTCCTAATAAAGGTCGATAAAGAAGGAGAAAGAAAGAGAAAGGTAAGGACATAGAGATATAGATAGTGATAGAGAGGAAGATAGAGTTACATATGGACATGGAGATATGAAGGAACACTTATTTATGAATTGAAAATTTATCCCTAGAGGCCATTGTGCATTAAGTAGAAAAAATAGATTGGTTTGCATATGAATTTATTGCAGGATGACATGGCATCAATTTTCTTCAAAAGGACAACAAACCCCATTTGTATGTAATCATTTTTTTTCTATCTTTTGACATAAAGAGACCCTTTGAAAAAGTATCTCAACTCCACTTTTATGTGGTTGGGAGTTGGAGTTATCATTTCAAGTAGGCCTAGTATATCTTTCTCTTCATGATTGTCGTGTCTTAATTTTTTTTATTTAAGTTAGTTTTCAATATATTTCAAATATATCTAGAATATTCAAATGTTTTAGAAAATTAATTGTATTTAATAATGAGAATTTAATGATCTATTTTTTATTATATCATTTATTAAAATTTATTTTTTTGGTATGATTGGTCTTTATTGGAATCCTCATAATATGATGGATTGGATTATTTACTTGTGATTGATAACTTTTAATTTATATATGTGTTCCCTCATAATATTTAACCTAACTTATAAAAAATAAAAATACAAAGTAAGATCAAATATATCTATCTATGTACCATTATTTTCACCTTGATTAAGTATATCAATTGTCTCAATTTAATTAAGATATTAATTTTAGAAAATAAAAATATTTAATAATTAAAAAATATACAATTATATTTATTTAAAAAAAAATACTACAAAATTAAATGATTTAAAAAAGGAATGTAAGAGTCCATTTAGATATTTAATCTAAAAAGAGTTTAGTTCTTTAGTATGATTTTATCTCTTGATCACTCTAGTGAAGTTGACATTTCTACTTTGATCCTCTAAATCTTCTTTCATGAGATTCCATGGATTTTCTTTTCTCTACTTATGCATTAGTAGTTAAAAAATAATAACAATCTTATCAAGTTGAACCATTTACAATTAATATGAATAGAAAGTAGATATAATTAAATAATATATGTATTATTAATTAACAAATCTACAATTAATTAAATTTTAAAAAAACATTATTTAAAATTAAACAATATACAAAATAAAAAATTTCAAATGCTTTGTAATGAAAGTAAACCTATGGTTTATAGAAAAAACAATTTTTTATCCTTTATTTATTTAACATAATTATAACGTAAGAATGAATGTAAGAGTATGTAGGTAGAGATTCCAAAAAAATGTTTAGTTTTATTCAAATAGGGATTTTATTTTTTATCATATGCATTTTTTTAATGGATTATGTGAATTTTTTTATGCCACAATTTATGCATTAGCAATAGAAATTAAAAAATTAATAATTTAAAATTATATAACTAATTAATTTTAAAGAGAGAAAATTCTGAATAAAATTTGAATAATTAACACAAAACAATAAAATAAATAATCTCAAATATTTGTAATGAAAGTAAAATATGATTCATACAATAAGCTATATGTTTATCTTTTGTTTCCAAAACAATATAACATGAAAAGGAATGGGAGATATTTAGAGATTCAATTTTTCAAAAAAGAAAAAAAGCTTTTGAAAAGGTAGTGATATTATCTCTTTCATTCATGAGAAAAAAATATAACTAAAAAATATATTTTTTAAAGTATGTTATCTATTGATATTAGCTTTTTTTTTTCTATATTCCTAAAATAATTGAATGGTTATATCTTTGTAAATCATCTTGGATCATTTTAACATATTTTGTACTGTGGATCATAAAAGTTAGTAGATTGACTTCACATAAGGAATGCCTTTAGCCTGGAAAGAGTGAAAGCTATCAATAGATAGCTAAAAAACTCAAACCATAAAAAACAAAATAAAATGATGTTAAAAAGAAAAAAATAACTCGTGACAATTGTTTTGTATTCACATGAGTAATATTGATGCAATAGGATGTCACGAGGTCTAGTCTCCCCCCAACCTGTGGTACTGGAGGGTGTGTCACACAAGCGCTTTCTCTTGTGTTCCCTCTAACACTAGAAAGGTAGGAATCATTTAAAGATAAATAACCTAACTACATCAGAAGTCCCTATCTATGGTGGACCCTGAAGAGACCTATAACACA
Organism: Sequoia sempervirens; assembly: GCA_007258455.2. Lineage (NCBI taxonomy): Eukaryota > Viridiplantae > Streptophyta > Pinopsida > Cupressales > Cupressaceae > Sequoia > Sequoia sempervirens. The sequence continues at coordinate 6,322 of VDFB02325256.1, read as the reverse complement.
TAAGATGCCCCTGGAATCAATCAATAGGGTCCGGACGAAGTGAAAGATAGAGTTGGCACTTCACCATTTATGAGACCCAAGTCTAGATCCAAGTCGTCCAGCTGATAACTCCACCGCCCTCCCGACCTACCCACAGCCTGATGGACCCACTTTACACGGCATGTTAAACCGTCTAATACGATTCATACCAACGCTTCAGCTCCTGTCAATTCCTCTTCGTTACTTTGGCTAATGTGAATCCACCCCTCCTTACTCGGGTTCACCTGAATCCGTCTTATACGAATCACTCACATGGAATATTTGCACCTGTTCAACCGATTCCTTGTTAGACTCATGTATGAATCTATCTTCCTTTCGCTTTTGAAGGAGTCTTTATGTATAAACGTAAAATTCTTATTGGCTGTTTGTCATTCATTATTATTTTTTTAAATCAAAATACATTTGTAGTATTGTTCTTTCAATTGCTAAATTAACTGCAAACAACTATGAGAAGAAAGTAGGCTTTACTTTTAAATTCGTGAATATTTTGTTGAAATATTGATTGAATTAATGATCTTTTTGGAAGTTGGTATACTATTGCAAAAGTAAAGGTGACACTACTGACACATGTTACATTAATAATGTTGAAATTTTTTTTGGTGTAAATGAACAATGAAATTGTCAATTGACTAATCGACTGCTTGACTTAGAAAAAGTAAAGCAGTGAAATTATTTCATCGTTGGTTAAATCAGCTGAAAAACATCTATGTTAAGAAACTAGACTTTATCTATAGATATTTTGTTCAAATTTCTACTATTAGTAGATGCATGGTACAAAATTATAGGTAGCCATGTTAATACATCATATTGAAAAAAGTAAAGATAAAAATGAAGTGTAAACTTGTCAATTGACTAATTGACTCCTTAACTTTGACTTTGACTTTAACTTTGAACCAAAAATCACTAATATTATTGCATCCATAATCAAATCAACTACAAATAATTATACTTTCTTAAAAATACTTTCTTTAAAATTTTATTAAACCATTGGTCTTCTAACAATTTTGTTTACCTATTACTGTGATAATGTTAATTTTTGTAGCTCGATAATTATGTAATTAATTAATTGATTCCTCTAGAGATTTCTAGAATCCAGTTAGTTAGGGTTGTTAGAGTCTATTTAATCTTAGCCTTTAATTGAGATTAAATCATAGCCATTGTTTTCCCAATGAGAAAAGTATAAAAGGGGATCAATGGGCATTTGGAGAACACACACTTGAGAAAAACCTGCAATGATAGCAAGTAGATTTGTAGTGAGAGCAAATAGGGAAGAATTTATGGAGAAGATTATTGCCAAAGCTCTACTAGTAAGAGGCAAGCAGTTTATGTATCTCTTAATTTGCTGAAGTTTAATAAAATTCATCATCTGCAGTACTGGTTTTCCCTTCAGGATTTTTCTAGGGACAATTTGTCCAAAAATATTGTGTTCATTATTTTGCATGTTTTATTTTTTATTCCTGTGAGTTTATTTGTGAAGTTGTAGTTGTGTTATTTTTCAATATTTGTTATGAATTAATTTTCCGAAGTCAAATAATCTATATAAGGTAGGAGATTGATAATCAATAATTGCAATAGAATTTTAACATATAAGATAATTAAATGTAGGGAAATCTTGATTTCACATTACTGTGATAAGATAATTTCTTGTTTCTCTTTATATATCTAGAGGATTTTCTATTTCCTTAGGTGTTACAACACAAAACCATGGCCACCTTCTTTGGGCTTCTAAGTTCGAGGGGCTTTCTATGGCTGCAGTTGGGAATTTTTGTATGGCAGGCCATAAGACCAACTGCCACAATGAGATTGCCTTGGGCTTTGGTAAGCATAGGTATACACAAGATTTTCTCAAAGAAAAAAAAATTGCAATGATTATTTTGTCTTGTTATCAAGAGATTACAATGACATGACTGATGCAAACCAAAGATTTTCTTAAAGAAAAAAATTGCAATGATTATTTTGTCTTGTTATCAAGAGATTACAATGACACAACTGATGCAAACCAATTCTTGACATAAAACAAAGTTAAGATTAATGAGGATCCCTTAGGTAACTCATCAGTTATTGTCTTCCGGTATAACAAAACTCATCACATATGTGACAGTAAAAAGGCTAGCCAGGTAAGATTGTTGATTGCCACTGAGCTTAATGGTGTGCCTATTGTTAAAGAGTATAAACTTGTAAATGGTTTCATGAGTGTGTGGAATTTGTGCTCAGCTGATGAAGCCATAAGATTGTGTTTGCCAAGTAAAAGGTTTAGATTTTCCTTTAGGAAAACATTTAGGTTCTGTTTGGTAGAACACATGCAACTTATTGTGGACACTTATTGGTTATCAAAAGTGTTAAGTGGTATCCCCTTGTATTTGAATGCTAATGGTGATGAAAACCTGTCATCAATATTGACATTAGTATTAATCCTTCTGGACTTCATTTGCAACATTTGGTTTGCACTACTAGAGAAGGCATATCTGATCACTGTCAGATGTGTATAGTTATTACTATCTTACTCTTGGTCCAAATCTAAGGTTTATGTTATTTTACTTGCTGAGTAACTTTGACAACAAATATTTTCCCTGCTCAATTGGAGATTTTAAGGTCAAGATCAAGAAGACTGGAGCATTCTATACAACCGACAACACTATCTTAAATTGTCCAATTAAGTGGATAAGTAAGGTAATATTTGATGAGATTGATATAAGCAGTGATCATTTTGACTTACAAGCAAGTGCTTTTAGGGTGCACCTAACCATATTATAGTGCAAAGAAAATTTTGTAGAATTTGAGCTAAGGATGTTGGATATTCTGTTTAATCTTGTCAAGGTTAGGTATACAATGAGCGGGCATAACTTTCAGACTTATATTGGGTGTTGGAAGTTCCTAAAGGAAGGTGATATTGGTTTAGTTCAAACCTTTGATAAGGGCATTATAAACAACATGCATTTATTTGGGCTTGAGGACGCCATCAACCTCTTTTGGGGCAAAGATATCAATGTCTATAATGTTGATATTGCTGAAGCCTATCATTTCATGATTGCTGGATAAAATGAGAAGAAATTTATCACTTGGCTTGGCTATAAGCTTTAGGAATGTTTTTTTTTTATCTTTCTCCATTATATATGTATTTTTGTTGCTTACTAAAGTAGATTGGATTCTTCAATCTATACCCTTTTAAATACTTCTATTTTATTTCTATTGTTATTGGTTCTATTTTGTTCGATGAAAAATGTAGAAGGAATGACAGTGAGGTTTTAGATCATAGTGATTTTTCTATTAATTTTTCGTTTGACTTATAATTTTTTATTTTTAAAAATATAGAATTAAAGTTAATTTATTTCACTAGATCTTATGGTAATCCTCCAAGATTTTGTTTATAATTTTTATTTTGAAAAATATTAAATTAAATTAAAGTTAATTTATTTCATTGTAGTATTGGATGTTATTCAAAATGTTGATGAAAAAAACATACATAATTTAAACTAGAAACCTGCACTATTTTAATATATTTCACCATGCAAGGAAGCAAAGGTGTGCGAAATCGCTTCCTACGCTAATCTTGAGAGGACGACTATGCAAATTCAACTAACTATTATAGAGATTTGAATGGACAAATAAACATGCATAAATGAAATATCACAATAAACACATAACACAATAATTACCATGGGGAAACCCTTCTAGAGAAAAACCCCACCCTCCAAAACCCACACAATATATTATCAAATCAAGAAGATTACAATACACTTGCAATGCAAGTTCTTACAGGAGCGCATCACCACAACTTAAACTCAGACTCAAAGAGACTCCTTCTAGCACCCAGTCTAGCAAACTGAACTCGATGATTCAAACACCTCTCCAAGCCCTCCTTTTATAGTGATTTACAACTTGGAAACCATTTGTGGTTTTACAAAACCATGGGAAAAAACAACCATGCCACATGTTACCCACTTGTCATTTCTAACTCTAAGATGGGAAACCAACCAAGTTAAAATAGCGTTTTCGTCCATAATTTTGTCCTCTAGTTTAGACCCCCATAAAATTCATACAATGAGTTGTTTATACTCTAAAAATAGCCCTCCTATATTCTACTAGGGACAAGGCACATTTTTAATAACTCATACACCTTTTCCAACACATAAACATGTGGAGAACTACCACAAACAAATTCTAGAATTTTCTAGAAAAAGCTTGCAAGGTTGAGACACAATTCTCAACATTCTCCCACTTGTTGAACACCTTGCAAGAGTTAGGGGATCCAAAGTGTCATGGACTTAATTGCTAGGGGCCAAGAGCCCCATAGACTCTAAACACCATCTGAATTTCTCTATGCTCACAGGCTTAGTTAATGCATCAGCAACATTCACCAAAGTCTCCACCTTCTCCAACTTCACCTTGTCGTCCTCGACCATATCTCTCACAAAATGATATTGTACATCAATGTGCTTGGTCCTGGTGTGAAATGTTGGGTTCTTCGCTAGGCAGATTGCACTCTGACTGTCACTATAAATTGTCACTACACCCTGTTTGAACTCTATATCTGAACACAATCTCTTTAGCCATATGGATTCCTTGCAGGCATAAGTAACTGCCATATACTCTACCTATGTAGTGGACAAAGCGACCATAGCTTGTTACTTGCTCATCCAACTGATTGCACCACCGAATAATGTAAACACATATGCACTGGTGGATCTTCTTCTATCAACATCACCATCCCAATCTGAATCCACGTAGCCTTGAATATCCAAGGAATGCTCATTTCTTGTTCCATGGAAACATATAGATTACTTTGAGGTACCCCGCAAGTATCTGAAAACTCTTTTCTCTGCATCCCAATGTGCTATTCCTGGATTATACATGTAATGGGAAAGTACTCCCACTGCTTGGGAAATGTCTAGTCTTGTACAATCCATACCATACATCAAACTTCCAACAACACTCTAATATGGTACTCGACTCATCTCTTCTATTTCCAATGGGGATGTAGGACACTGTGAGCTAGAAAGATTTGTTCCCATAGTAACAGGAACACTCAATGGTCTAGAAGCCTGCATATTGAATCTTCTCATAATAGTACCAACATACTTACTCTGGCCTAGCCAAAGCTTTATGTTTTTCCTATCTCTTATAATCTCCATTCCCAGAATATGCCTTGCTACACCAAGATCTTTCATTTTAAACTTTGCTGAGAGTTGAGACTTTAATTCTGCAATCAAACCTTTTCCTTTGCCAATAAACATGTACAAACTAGACTTTATCTATAGATATTTTGTTCAAATTTCTACTATTAGTAGATGCACGGTACAAAATTATAGGTAGCCATGTTAATACATGATATTGAAAAAAGTTAAGATGAAAATGAAGTGTAAACTTGTCAATTGACTAATTGACTCCTTAACTTTGACTTTGACTTTAACTTTGAGCGAAAAATCACTAATATTATTGCATCCATAATCAAATCAACTACAAATAATTATACTTTCTTAAAAATACTTTATTTAAAATTTTATTAGACCATTGGTCTTCTAACAAATTTGTTTACCTATTACTGTGATAATGTTAATTTTTGTAGTTTAGACAGTTGTTATCTCCATTCCTAAGATTATTTAATTATTTATTTAATTTTTCTGGAGACTCCTAGATTATTTAATTATTATTTAATTATGTAATTAATTAATTGATTCCTCTAGAGACTTCTAGAATCTAGTTAGTTAGGGTTGTTAGAGTCTATTTAATCTTACCTATTGATTGAGATTAAATCATAGCCATTAGTTTTCTAATAAGAAAAGTATAAAAGGGGATCAATGGGCATTTGGAGAACAAACACTTGAGAAAGACTTGCAGTGATAGCAAGTAGATTTGCAGTGAGAGCAAGTAGATTTGCAGTGAGAGCAAGTAGATTTGCAATGAGAGCAACTAGTTTTCCAGTGATAGCAAGGGAGAAAATATTTTGTTCATTATTTTGCATGTTTTTTTCTATATTATGTGAGTTTATTTGTGAAGTTGCAGTTGTGTTATTTTTCAATATTTGCTGTGAATTAATTTTTTGGAGTCAAATAATCTATATAAGATAGGAGATTAATAATCAGTAACTGCAATAGAATTTTCACATTTAATTATCTTGGTTTCACATTACTGTGATAAGATAATTTCTTGTTTCCCTTTATATATAGAAAATTATTTATTTCCTTAGGTCTTACAACACAAAACCATGGCCACCTTCTTTGGGATTCTGAATTCGAGGGGCTTTCTATGGCTACAACTGGAAATTTTTGTATGGCAGGCCATA
>VDFB02325255.1:37457-90538 GCA_007258455.2 Sequoia sempervirens | reverse complement strand
ACTAAGGTTTGGAGGCATGAGTCATCATGCAAATCGCCACATCAACAAATCTTTTCAGAACTGTCTAAAATTTGACTTTTTAAAGGTTCGACCAAAACTCAATCATGGAACCCCCAATAGTTGAACCAAAAAATATCATTTGTTGCTAGTAGAATATGATATTTTTATTTAAATTAAAATTAATATACAACCTAAGTGGACCAAATACTTATTGATAACCATAAATCTTTGATATCTCTACCTTTTATATTCAATACATATGGACTAATAGTTGAACACAAAATCTATTTGTTGTTATAAAAACAACACATAATGATTTAAAATACAACTTATATTGAACAAAAATGGACCAATAGTTGAACACTAAAACTTTTTGAAAATCCTTCACATTTAATGGGAAAATACAAGTTATTTATTGTGCTCACCTTTTATATTTGTGATAGGAAAAAATATTAATATAAAATTATCCAATGCTTGTACATTGCTACCCCAATTTTCGTACACATAAGAACAATATTTTTTCACTATGATAACAATACTTGTTTTAAATGAGTCATACTATTTTATTAAATGAGCATTTATTTTTTTAAATGATATACTTATAGTGGAGAGTTGTGATATTTTATTTGAACAAAAAAACATTTCACTTCTTCATGAATGTATTTATGTTTTTCATATAACATTTAGAGGTTCTCATGTGTTCAAGTATGGGTCCATTTTTATCAACTTGTTGGTTTTTCTTTATTTACATTTGGACTATTTATTTACAATATATATAATATAAATGTGGTAAAATTTGGAGTATTATCATCACGACTGAGTGCGCAACTATTGGACCCCGCATGACTACTGGGCCCTCTCCCCTAATAAATGTTTTTATTTTGTAGAGGGGCAAGTTCGCATGGCCGTAGATCAATTGTCGTGTGATCTCAGCCGTTCCCCGCCATCTCGCGATGACACCACCACACTGTCTTTGTTGATTGCGATATCACGGGCGAGTGCCACGTGTATCATCCAGTGAAGCCAAATGAATGATAAATAATTTAATGCATCTTTAATACATTATGCCGCGAGTTACTAAAGCAGTTATAAGATGCACGTGTTTTAAATCAACGAAGATGTTATAATCCCAGTAGAAAGATGCTCGATGGTTAATAACAAGGCTGGAAACTGTGTTGAACGAATAGGATTTACGATGGTTGAGATCCACAGTTGCCCGCCATCATGTGATCAAAAGTTGCGAGGTCTTTATTGATTGCAATATCACGGGTGAGCACCACGTGTCTCATCTAGTGAAGCCGAAGGAATGATAAATACTTTGATGCGTCTTTAAAACATTATGCCATGGGTTACTAAAGAAGTTATAAGATGCATGTGTTTTAAATCAATAGAGATGTTATAATCTCAGTAGAAAGGTGCTCGATGGTTAATAACAAGGCTGACAACTATGTTGAACGAACAAGATTATTGATGGTTGAGATCCATGGTTTCCCGCCATCGTGTGATCAAAAGTTGCGAGGTCTTTATTGATTGTGATATCATGGGCGGGCGCCACGTGGATCTCCTTGGCAACGAGTAGTATGGTGGGGCAATGACTACCCAGCCTACAAAAAAGCATGGGCATTTGCATGGCTTATGCCTGCCGCTCTTTTGTTAATGATTGTCAGTGTCAGTTAATGTACATTTAATTAATTAGCTGCTGCGTATTTCCTAAGTATGTTCAATATAATTTTTTTCTTTAAAAAATTATTCTCTACTTTTTAAAACTTTTAAAAACTGTTGTATATTTAAATTCTTAAAAATATAGAATAAATTTTTGTTCTTTAAAAAATAATTTTGTTTTACTTTGAATTATTTTAAATATAATTAATAAAATAATTTTGAAGTATATATATATATATATTTATATAACTATATATTATATATAAAAAAACAAAGTTCAAGACAGGGCGGTTGTACACAGCTGTGCACAACAGCCCATATGGCTACTGTGTGCAACAATCTATGGACTGCTGTGGCAGCGCAGCCCTATGGGGAGAAAGGGGGAGGTTACGGACCAGCCGTCCCCCCCTTACCCTCATTTCAAATGTTTAAATTCCTTCAAAAACAAAAGCATGTCGATAGTACCCCATTTCGGCCCAAAAAACGATAAAATGCGAACTCAGATTCTTAAGTTTAAAAAAAATATATATATAAATATATATATATATATATATAGGTATATATATATCTCTATATGGATGTATATATATATATGTACACATATATTTATATATATATTTCTTTTGGCTAACCATTCTGTTAAAATAGAACTGGGTAAAAACAAGAACATGATTTCCATATAAAGATCCCCAATTTTTTTTTTATATATAAATATGTATAAATAGGGGTATCTGTTGGTTTTAGAAAGGAACTAATTTTCCCATAACAAAATTTCAAAGAAATCCTGAACATTTTTAAGAGAATCAATAATATTTTTTTTTTCCAATTATTTGTTACCCAAAAGATTACCCAAAATCCCAAAATATTTTCTTTTGCAGAACAATGTGATTCCCATTTCAAATTTAACAAAAAGAGAAGGAACAATTATGGAACTTAGAGTCCTGAGCTTGCCGAGAGTTGATGATGAAGCTTTCCTTGATCCGAACCGACCTTTTCGAAGAGCTCCTCTTTCTTTCTTCAGAACTTCTCCACCAGATTTCCTCGCTAAATTCTCTACTCTAAAATTTAATCCTGAAAAAACCTCTCTTCCAAAACAATGAAAAATAAATAGATTCTACAGAGGAAACAAGAGAGGATCCTAATTCTTTCATAACTCAATATTTTCTTTTCAAGCTTCTGTCAATCTTCTCGTGAATGAAAATCTCACAATTTTACTATTAAATAAAAGATATCTTCTTCTTTTTCGAAAACTCCATGAATCAAAATTAAAAAAAGTTTTCTAATTCAATAACTCTTTATAGCCAAAACTCAACATTCATTGGTTGTTTTCTTCTTCTTTTTTTTTATTGATTTTTTTCTATTTAACAAGACTTTTTGTTTTAATTTTGATTTTGCAAGTTTTACTTGCAATTCACACAATTTAATTTATTTAATTATTTTATTACATAATTATCCTCAACATGCTATTTTAATTAATTTATCTAAACACCAATTTTAAATAATTTAATTTAAACCTTTCAATAAATTACAAAGGCTTTTAGTTTAAAACTTTTTATATTTTAATACAACTATTCCAACGCTATTATCAACATTTATTAACATCATTTAAATATATAAATTACATCATACAAAACACCAACGTAAAATAAATACCAAAAGTACACTCACACAAACCACTATAATAAAATGCAAAAATGGCAAAGGTCAAAGACGCACAATACCACTAAAAAAAAGACGGGTTGACAAACTTGGGATGGGGTGACTTCCTTGTCATCTCTATTTCAACTTCATTCCCGTTGGGTTAAATTGATGCTCGCCCTGTCCTACCAAAGCAGGTGGAATCGAGACTCTGTCCCTGCAATTCCTGCATACAAACAAGATCGTGTACAACATGTATATATATATATATAATCAAACATCACATTGTGAGAAGGATTTGCAGCATAGCAGGGCACTCGTGAACGAGTGGTACTACACTATCCCCTCACCAAAGCTATAATTACAATTACAACATCAAGTATAAAATAACATTGTTAAACTAACTGATCTCAACAATTCATCATAAAATGATTACTAATCCACTACATCACAATGTACTACTGATATCAAATTAAACATCACCAAACCAAATGTAACCATAATGTCATATCATAATATCTATGTCATCCAATGAAGTAGCATAATCATCAAGCAGTCTAAACTATCCAATACACCAATCCAAACAATAAACAGTAACTATCAAAGTCTCAAAGTATCAAGAAAAACCATAGAAAAATAACAAGTCCAAACAACAACACGAGGGGTATTACACTTAGTTTTGTATGAAAACGTCCACAATTTCTTATAACTTTTTGATTCCAAGAGGAAGGAAAGAGAACCATTCCATTGTTGGTCCAGCCAAACTTCGAGGGAATAGTCGCATTAGATAAGTGTCATCGTATACAACTTCCATACAATGAACATGAAATTCCATGATGTGATCTTCAGGGTTACCACTTCCACGATATTTGTCAAATTTAGGTATCTTGAACCCTTTCAGGAATGGAACCATTGCAATGCTTCTGTTGTAACACCCCGTCGCGCAAACCCCAAAGGAACAAGTAAAAATGCAACAATTTTTTTTTTAAAGAACATAAGGAATGTACTTAAGTATTCCAACATAACAATGTTCTAAGTTGCACAACAAAATCCCTTGGGGTACACGAGGTGACATTACCAAACTATCCCATAACAAAGATAATAGATGAACATTAAATATCCAATTACGTAAATCCATTCATTCACATATCATCATTTAAACATTCATTAATGATAACCACATTAATAAGAATAATTCATATAAAACCATACATGCAAATCACAAATAAATTAATCACGAAGATATTAAGTATATATATTTCCACAAATACAACATAGCATTAACAATATTTACAAATGGTAGTTCACGGATGATTTACATGGTATGATAATACATTACATCAATCTAATAGAACATCTCAATGAGCACATATACAAAATTACATCATAAGTCTTCCCAACGCATGTGGGAGTGATACATCAATATATAAAATACATCTGGAGTACAAATATACATCTGGTAACATATGAATCCTAGATCAACAACATTTGCAAAACTCTGCACTGAATGGTACAACTACATCATAAGGGGACCCAATGGGGTGCGAAGCACGTTCCACCCAACCACCCCCGTGCTAGGAGTAAACAAGGAAGGATCCCCAACTAAGCACATCCAAACAATACCCACAAGACTAACTCTAGACAAGATAACATAATATCAAAAGACCACTCACAAAACTAAACAATGATAAATCACCAAAAGAAATAACAATAGACCACTTCCAGAGGATTTCAAAAAAATAACTCAAATGGAATGCTAGAGGAGAGTGTCATTGCATGGCCTTACATGGATTATCTAGAAAACCTATCATAAGATGCCGCCTCCATCTATGGTTCTCCTGATAGCCTATCTCAAGGCACCGCTCCATAGGGTTAGTCATGCAGAATTGTTAAACTCTCATGAGGAAGAAGCAATGATCATGCCAACCACGACCTTCTCAGCCCACCTTTAGTCTATGATAGCACTAACAGGCGGTCGAGACATCCATAATTATCTTATTAATGTTTAACTACCCAACCTCTAATTAATTACTTAGGTTATCATTGATTACTCTAACTCTACGTGGGTTAACCTGATAGCCCCTTTGTGCGCTGACCCCCACTTAGAGCCACTCTCCCTAGACACCCAAAACATAAAATCTAATACCAAGGGATTGTACCAACAAGAACACTGAACCAACAAATGGAACATCCGCGAGGTAAAACCATCTCACCAAAGTCAGATGAAACACATCCATAAAACGATACAATCCATGTGTAAACTCAAATCACAACCATAACCAAAAAATAGGCCAAATATCATAATACGAGATCAAATTTAAACATCAATATCCCACCTCTGGAAGTTCCTTATGAACAACTTAAGCTCCTATAAAAGGACAAACTAACTCTAGGGTTTTCCCACATGACATAACCCAAATAAGAGAAACCACAATAGATTAAACGGACAATCTCGAGAGTAAACAGTTACATAAAACAACGCCATAAAACTCATTTCAATACACAATAAATTTCACCAAATAAATAAATCAATAACTTGAGAATATTCAATTTAAATAAAAACACATAGTTCATTTCTAATTTTCTCAACTACACTTAGCATTGCAATTTTCTTAAAATTACCAAATTAAATCCATAATCACATCATATCAAATCTTTTATATATAAATATATATATATATATATACGTATATACGCTTTTTATGCATATATACATATATATGTATATATAAAATAAAATATATATTATATTGATGCATAAAAAAAACACATTATAAAATTAACAGAATAATTCACTGTATATTTTCCCACAGATATATATATATATATTTATATAAATATATACATATATATATACACATATATATTAATATATATATATATATATATATATATATATATGATTATATATAATACATATACAAAACATAATGAAATCGTAGTAAGTACAAAGTACAGAGGAGATTTAAAAAAAAAACTTTTAAATTAAAACATAGGAAGCTTGGGTACTGCGTACCTCCCGTATGGGAGGCCGTATCCCCCACTAGGTTGTGTACAACAGCCTACAGCTGTTGTGTGCAGCCTGTGGTGGCTGCATACAACCGCCACGGGGGTTGGGGGTGGTATGGCTTCGGCCAACCACTCCCTTCCCAAAATAATTTTTTTTTAAAGTTTTTTTTTATATTAAATTCCTTTCCAAGCAAAAAAACGTAGGTGCACATGATTATATTTTTTTTTAAAACACAGAACACGAATTTCAATAAGAATATATATAATAAATTTTGATTTAATAATTTATCCCTCCACATAGAAATCAAAATGAATAAAATATTTTAAAAAGAAACAAACAAAATATAATATATATATATTTATATTTATTTTAGTATAAGTATATATATATATATATATATATATATATCCACAAGATACCAAATAAATAAAATGAATAATCTGGTTTTTAATCAAACTCATAATAAATCTGGGCATATAAATTCAACTCATAATAAAAATGATTTTCTTATCAAAACAATAATTTCACAACTAAATTTTATTGAAATTTTTTAGAAGGTTTCACTATAGTTTCCTACAGAAGATTCAAGGGTTTATTACAGACAAATTTCAATCACAGAACCCTCTTTCAAAAATAGAGAAATTGATTTTCAAATTTGGTAGACAAGATTTTGTTTACAGAACGATAAATCAAAAGAAATAATAAATTTAAAAGAACCTGGAGTCCATTTGATGTTGAATCCAACAACACGACAACCCTTCCTCCTCTTTCAAAACTGGATTTCTTCTGCAGATCCTTCTCAAATTCCTTTCAACTAATTTCTAAATCAATTTGTTATTCTTTTCTTACAAAACAATTTTCACAAAGAAGCACAAAAAACCTATCTTTTTTCTTTTTCACACAAAAACCAAAAAACCTTTCTCTGTGTGTGTAGAAAACTTCCTCTTCTCACAATAAAATAAATAAAAATAAACAAAGCTCTTCTTTCTTTTTCTGAAAAATCCAACCCATCCATTGGTTCTTTTCACTGCTTTAAAAGCTCACACTTATCTCACATATTTCATTAAAAATTCATTATTTTCACATGATATTATCCTCACAAGATATTCTCTTCTGATTTTCAAATTTTAATATCTTGAAAAAGATAATATATAATTATCACCAACATTATTTATTTAAATTAATTACTTACACCTTTTAATTAATTAAATAACTTTTAATTTACAATATCTAAAATCAAAATTACAATTACTCAAAATTAATCATATCCACAAAATATCATTAATTTATCCCATAAAAAAAATAAAGATAAATTAAATGACAACTAACCACAATAAAATAAATAAACAACAACACCCAGAATAGAGAGAAGGACAAAGTGAAAACCAAGACACAGCAAAACTCACAATGAGGTGACGAACTTGAGACGGGGACACTTCCTTATCAACTCCCTTTTTCAACATCATACCCATTGAGTTAATTTAATGCTCGCCCTATCCTACCGAAGCAGGTTGAATCGAGACTTTATTCCTGTAATTCCTGCATACAAACAAATGTCAAGTAACATGTAAATCCCCATTGCAAACACACCATGAAAGGTAATCGCGGGGTAGTAGGGCGCTCGCAAGCGAGTGATGCTACTCTGTCCTTTCACCAAGACTCACTAACAAACACATCAGGAAACATAGCATCATAGAATCACAACATCGTCACATATAATATTAAAGAAAACCATAGCATAACCAAATAATCTAACCACCACATAATGTATCATAAGTCATCGTAATAATGTCAAGTGCAGCAAACCGACCAAAGTATGAATCCACACACAACCAAGTCGGTGAACTAATCACCATCGCAAACCAAGTGTCAAACCAACACATAAGAGTATCAAAGAGTAACAACAATATGAGGGGTATTACATCTGTCGAATGGATAAGGGCATAAATTCCCTTGGGTTTTCATTATTTTTCCAGATTGTAGGTCTAACACTTGTTGTGAGAGAAATTTGATTACTGTAGATAGATTGTTTTGTGGATCGGATGGTGGATGAATGCGTTTTGAGGTGGTTTGATTTTTTGAGTGATAGGTGGGGTGTTTTGGGTGTTTGTGGGAGGTTGCTGTAAGCTTTGCTATGTGATCAATACTTGTTGATATGCTTGTTGTTGGTCTTGCTATTGTTGTGTCAACAATGCTTGTTGTTGGTCTTGCTACTGTTGTGCCAAGAATGCTTGTTGTTGGGTTAGTAGTTGAGCTGCTTCTTGTTGCACTTGGTATTGTTGCAAGGCTTGCTATTGAACTGCTTGGTATTGCACTTGCACCTATGCTTGCTGTGCTTGAGCTTGAGCTTGTTGGGAGGCTTGTGTAGCTTGGGTATCCTGTTCGACCTATGCAACTTGTGCAGCTTGGCCGGCTTGTTGTTGCAACAAGGCTTGAGCTTGTGCTTGGGTAGCTTGTGCTTGTTGAGCTTGTTGAGCAGCTTGTTGATCTTGAAACTGCTGAAATGATTTTTGATAGGCTTGTTGAGCTGCTTGCAATGTGATGTTGTATTGGTTTTCCATGTTTAGTTTTGGTGGTGGAGGTGGGGGATTTGGAATGGTGTGAGATATTGTGATGAGAGTTTATTGAGGTGGTTTTTGAGGTGTCATTGGATTGATGATAGGAGGTTGTGTGGTGGATGATGCGATTGTTATGCTAGGTCCTTGGGAGACCACATTTATGGATGGTACAATGATCAATTGTGTTGTTTGGATTGGTGCCACTTGGTGTTACGATATCAATGGCATTATCAGAGGATTTGGTATGTTGATTTGATTCATGACTGAAGGATTGCTTTGATTTGGTTGATTGAGGATTGGTAAAGGGGGTTTCCCTAAAACAAGAATTGGTGTGGGTGTCAATGGTAGAGGGGGAAATTGTGGGAAGATGGGTGGCATGTTTCCTTGAGAAAGTAATGATGAGGGATCAAATATTACCCCTTGTCCAAATAGTCCTCCTTGTCCTTATGAAGTCATGGGGAGAGAGACTTGTGTGTCAAGGGAATATGTCGGTGATGCAACAAAAGTGGATGGATTGTTGTTGTCATGAAAGACAAGTGGAACATATGGATGTTTTGGGTTTTGAGGAACAATATTTGGTTGAACCAATATGGTGTTTGCATCCAAGTCTTGGTTATTTACAAGGGGATGTGTTTGAAGAGCATGAAGCAATGAAATCCCCTTGGTAACTATGGGTTGACTTGGATCATGAGATGAGATTGGTTGTGGGATGGGTTGAATGATGCTTTGGAAGGAAGGTGTGAATGAGATCGGTGGCATAATCCCAAGAGGTTTGTCCACAATACTACTTAAAACATAATCAAAAGGGAGTTTATCCCCTTCTTTATCCAATTCCAACATGTATTGTGAAGGATTAAGTCTCATCATCGTGTTGACAATTTTATGGTTTTTGAGGTTTTGGACCATTTCTATGATTTCATCTTGAGTCATTCCTAAGACATTGTTGGTGATATCCTCCAATTGGCAACCTCCCTCTTGAATATCTTTTGGTAGTTGAGGAAGGTTGAGTGGGAGATTGCTAGATCTAATGGGGTTGATTTCAGGTGCAATTTGACTCAAGTCACTTGAAGTGGATGTTTCTTTGTTTGTTTCCATGTTCTTGTGTTGAGATCTAGTTTGGACCATAAAATAAGGATCAATTTTCAAGAATGTGGGAGGTGAACCTCTAACTCCTTAGATTGGTCTAAATTTTAGGTACAAAAAGGAAAGTATAAGATGTTAAGGATCAAGGGTGGTGATGAGAGAAATGAAAGATGGATGATGTGAATGTTTGGAATCTTAAGGAACCTTGGAGGGATACTAGACTTTAGGACTTTTAGATTTTTGATTTTGGTTTGATTTGGATTTGGATTTGTATTTTGATTTGGATTTCATAATGAACATATAAACTCCAAGAGGTTAGATGTTGTCTTGGAATAAACTTTTTCACAAGAT
Source organism: Sequoia sempervirens (assembly GCA_007258455.2). Lineage (NCBI taxonomy): Eukaryota > Viridiplantae > Streptophyta > Pinopsida > Cupressales > Cupressaceae > Sequoia > Sequoia sempervirens. Next base: position 80,236 of record VDFB02325255.1, on the reverse strand, counting down.
GATAATTTAACCAAGTGTATGAAGAAGGATGCATCTACTCACACTTAGTTAAACAAGATGATTTTGATTTGATTTAAAGGATTTTCCAAAAGTCTAGTATGAAGGATTTTTCCAAGATTCTAAGAGTTTTTTGTGAGATGGGTTTTGATTGGTGTTTTGAAATGGATGAAAGTGTTGATTTTGATCCTAGGTGGACTTAGAGAAACTTTTGTTTACAAGACCTAGGTATTGAAGAACATGCTATACTTCCAAGAACTTGTCAAACCTACAAAGTGATATACTCAAAATGTTGAAATAGACTTGGATTTTGACAATAATAGAATGAATACAAATTGGGATTGTCCTTTGATGCACGTTTGTAAAAGTTATAGAGAAATATTTCTCTAACTTGATAAAGCATAGACTGACGTTTCTTGAGATTGCTTGGACTAAGACATTTGTCACGATTGATGTACTTTGATTTTGGAACTTTGATCTTGCGGGAAATCATTGAGAAAACACATGTGTGGGGTTCAGTTGTCTTTTATCTTTGCTTAATGAGTTCTTTTTACCACAAACACTTTCTTTCTTATCTTTTCAACTAAATGTCTATGTCTCAATTTCTTTTCATCCCACAAATTCCATTATGTGGAAATCAAGAGAATCAAGGCAATAGTTCCCTAATATTGACTTTAGAGAGAAAATTGAGATATAAACCCAAATACTTAGAAGCCTCTAAGGATGAAATCCCTAGGGACAAGCAATAGCACTTGGATTTTTCAAAGGTATTTGCTCCTTCTAAAGGTTTGAAATTTGATGTGCTTGTTGAATGTTTGTTTTCAAGATTTTGGATCCAAGCAATGTGTTTAAGTGACTCAAAGATTGCACAACCCTAAGATGGAAAAGAAAATATTTGTTGAATTCTCACTTGGATAAATCCAACTGTGCTTATTCAGAGTGCATGATTAAAAGCTTGACCACATTGGCTCTCCTCCATGACGCTCACTTCTACAGGTCAGCCAAGCTTTAGTTCTCATGAATCTCCCATGATGAACTTTTCAGATCTACAAAGAATCACAAATATGTGGGATGTTGGAATTGTGTGCCTCAATCCCACAGGCTGAAATCTCTTGTGAGAAATTTTGGTGAGACTGTTGATATGTTTGGCCGATCTGCTAGTTGATCCTAATCTATTGCTATGACCTCCTGATTGTCTTGGCGATCGACATAACCTAAGCCTTCGGCATAACTTGGACAGCTGAAAGTTTGGCCGATATCGACATGACCTTTGGTCTATCTGGCCGATGCAGTAATCGGTATGACTTGCTCCTATCAGAATGTGTCCTGGTGATGGGAGTTGTCTTGCCGATGGGTTGGTGTCTAATGGTTGTTAGGGAGACTCATGGTGACTAGAGTTATCGGGGAGAGACTTGAACGTTTGGTATAACTCATCCCGACAAGAGATGTCTCGCCGACGGTTATTCACTTGATGTCATCGGGGTGACATGGAGGCTTGGTAAGAACTCTTGGCGACAAATGATTCTCACTGATGGTATGGTCTATTTTCGGTATGACTCCTGGTGAAGGATGAACTCAGGGTGACTTGGAACCTACGAGGTGACTCTTAGTGACAACCTAAGTCTTGCTGACGGATGTTCATATCGATATGACTTGAGGGCTCATTATGACTCATAGCGACTAGCGATTGTCTGGGCAATGGGTTTGCTGAGGATATCAGTGAAAGGTCTTGCCGATATTACTGATAGAGTAAGTCTCACCGATGGGAGTGTTGACATCGATATGACTTGTGAACTTGTTATGATCTCTTTCAAATAGCAGTGACTCTTGCCGATAGCGATGGATGTGTAATCGATCGTGTGGCATCGGGGAGACATGGTTAGTGTCTCACTGATATGCAAATACTATTTGAATGCTTTTGACCAATTGGAAGACTATCCTATGTGGTGTGTCTTGGACAAATCAGAGAAGGCGGAATGCAAACCATTTTGCAGTTGGATGGTTGTGATCGTTCCTATGGAGACTTCTATGTTGGAAATATAAACATCTAAGTTGGGAATGGTTGGTATTGATATATGTTTGGGTGAGCAACCGTATTGTTAGAGAGTGATAGAGAGAGGGCCGAGAGGCTGGTTGAAAGGCTGAGGCCATGAGGCTGAAATAGAGAAAATGAGAGGCAGGGTTATGCTACTAAAATCTCTCCTAATCATGGATCATAGTTGATCTCTCTCATGTTGATCTGCACTGTATATTGTGTGAGGATATTGCAACAGTGCGAAGATTGTATGGTCTGATGGATTGATTAGGAAATGTAAAGGGGAGAGTTTGCTACCAAGTTGTATCTAGAATGAACAAGATGTAATCTCTGAAAAGGCTATAAGCCTAAAATTGTATTGTAACCTTTTGCTACTGAATAATACAATGGCTCAAACTTTGGAGGGTGGGGTTTTTTACCCGATAGGGTTTTCCCCACATAAATCTGTGTTCTGGTTTTCTTTCTTATCTTTCATCTATGTTGGTTCTGTTTCTAGAATTTTTTATTGCTTCCTGTTGAATTTACATGTGCTTCTCTCAGAAGGATTAATGTGGGAAATGAACTGTGTCTATTTCTGCTTTAGGACATATTTGTATGTGTCTTTGAGACAATCTAATTAGAATTAAAGTTATTGAAGGCACTACTTGTTAATTTCTATAACCCAACAATAGATTAATTGCACAATAAATTCACAGAAAGAAATATGATTTATAAAAATTAACACAACTGGGTTACTTGACAACTAATAGCAACAAAAGGAAAAATAAAAATAAGCCAATCACAAAAAGAAAATAACACAAATTTACCCAGGAAACCCCAATGTGGGGAAAAACCTGCAAGTGTTGGATCTTCTATTCAACTTAACAACAAAATTTTCTTTCGAAAATACAATATGAGTTTGCTACAACAATCCTATTGAACATACTTCAGCCCATAATCAACTGTGCCTTGGAGATATCTCAAAACATGCTTCGCAGCTATCCAGTGCACACGTTTAGGTTCCACCATAAACTGACTGAGTGAGTTCACTGCAAAACAAATGTCTGGCCTGGTGTTGACCAGATACATTAGAGAGCCTCTCAACTGTCTGTATAAAGTCGGGTCCACTACCTCTGATCTAGAAGCATCAATCTTCTTCCAATTGGTCACAAGTGCCGTTGACATAGGCTTACATTTTTCCATCTTGAATCGATTCAAGATATCAATTAAGTACTTCCCTTGTCCAAGGAAGATCTCTCCCTCTTTCTGCCACAACTCCAATCCCAGAAAATAGTGCATCAAACCCAAGTCTTTCATCTCAAACTCTCCTGCAAGATCTCGCTTGCAGTGTGCTATGAGCTCCTCTGACCCTATGAGAAATAGGTCATCAACATATAACAACAATATGAGAAGTTCGTCCTTCACCTGAACATAGTATAGGTTCAAATCCACCTCACTCTTGATGAAGCCCGCACTCTACAAGTAACTATCAATATGTGAATACCATGCCCTGGGAGCCTGCTTGAGTCCATACAATGCTCTTTTCAACTTGCATACATGAGAATCCCTCTCATGTGCTTCAAATCCTTTTGGTTGCTCTATGTAAATCTCTTCCTCAATCACCCCATTGAGGAAGGCCGTCTTTACATCCATCTGGTGAATCCTCCAACCCATTTGTGCTTCTACAGAAATGATAGCTCTTATGGATGAGTACCTGGCTATTGGAGCAAAAGTCTCATCATAGTCGACTCCTTCCTTCTGAGAAAACCCCTTAGCCACAAACCAGGCTTTGAACTTCTCAACACTACCATTTACAGCATGCTTAATCTTATACAACCATCTCGAGCCCACCACAAACTTATCTTCTGATCTTGGTACTACCTCCCACACACAGTTCTTCATGATGGAAGAATACTCTTTCACCATGGCATCTCTCCACACTTGGTGCTTGGATGCCTCCTGAAAGCTAGAAGGTTCTACTTCAATTAATTCACTCATAAGTGCCACATACTTAGAATAACATCTGGGAGCCCTTCTTTGTCTGATTGAATCTTGAAGATCACCTACATATTCCTGAGCTTCTCTTAATGTCTGCTCAACTGCCCTGTTTCTCCTCTTCTCAGTAATAGGAATATGAGGCTGAGGAATTATTTGTTCCTCTGTCTGATCATCCTGCTTGGCCTGCTTGTTTTTCTCTCCAACTTGTGTGACTAAAGTTTGAGGAATTTTTGCTACCTTAACCATGGGTGAGTGTTCCTCCTCATTCATCAAGTTGCTTGACTTCTGAAGAGCCCTCTCTTCCTCAAACTTCACATCTCTGCGAACCATTATTTTCCTGAGAGTAGGAATGTAAACCCGATAAGCCTTAGAAGTTTCACTATACCCAACAAGGATACCCTTCTCTGCAGTAGGTTCCAACTTGGTTCTCTTCTCAATAGGAATGTGACAATACACAAGGCATCCAAAGATGCGAATGTGCCCCAAGTTTGGTTTCTTACCAAAGAACGCCTCTTCTAGAGTCAACTTTCTCAACACTTTGTGAGGGATCCTATTTTGTAAATACACAACTATATTGCAAGATTCTATCCATAAGAACCAAGGTAGATCTTGATCATGAAGCATGGCCTTGGTTGCTCCAACTATAGCCCTATTCTTCTGTTCAACAACCCCATTCTGCTAAGGGTTGTATGAAACTATCAACTCTTTCTTGATACCTTCCTGAGAACAAAAATATTTGAAGGCATTCAAGGTATAATTGCCTCCATTATCAGACCTAAATATCTTGATCTTCCTCCCTATTTGGTTCTCCACGAGAGCCTTAAACTCTTTGAACCTATTGAAGACCTTATCTTTATTCTTCATGAAATATATCCACGTCTTCTTGGAGAAATCATCAATGAAGGTAACATAATACTCATATCCATTCAAGGATGTTATTGACATAGGTCCACACACATATGAGTGTACGAGATCCAAAATCCCTTTAGATCTAGTGTCACTATTTGGAAAATTGGTCTTGGCATATTTCCCAAATGCACAACCTTTGCACACCTCATGCTTTTCTATTTTTATCTTAGGCACCCCGTCACTATTTCCTTAAGAATATTAAGTGCTCCATGGTGAAGGTGAGCTATCCTCCTGTGCCACAATTCTCCTATCCCTTTACAGCTACTATCCAATGCATGTGTTGGCTCAAACTGTAACTGAAACAAGCTGCCATGCTTGACTCCAATCACTTTTGCAACCTTGGAATCTTTGGGATGAATATAGAATTTTCCCCTCTCAAAGGTCATGATGTAACCCTTGTCTTCCAAAGCAGAAACTAAGATTAAATTCTTTGTCATGCCAGGGACATACAACACATCCTCCACCAACAAAGGTTTTCCAGACTCCCTCTGAAACTTGACAGTGCCAATACCAGTTGCATGGTACTTGGCATTGTCTCCAAGCTCAATATAGAAATCCAACTTCTTCTCCTCCAACTTGGTGAAACATTCTCTGACTCCCATCATGTGGCAAGAAGCCCCACTATCAATATACCATACCCTGTTGGCAATTGAACTTGAGAGACAGGCAATGAGCGAAAACTCATTCTCAAATCATGATGCAAACTCATCCACCTCTGCTGTAGCAACAAAATGCTTCTTCTGCTTGTCCTTATTTTTCTTATTCGAACATTGACTGGCATAGTGACCCATCTGATGGCAGCAAAAACATTTAATCTTGCTCAGATCTTTCTTCTTCCCACTCTTGGAAGAAGAACCTTTTGATTGCTCTTTATTGGAATTCTTCTTACCCTTGCTTGCAAGAGCAAGATTTTCTTCATCTTGACCCTTCTTCATTTGATCTCCTCGATGAGAACCTTCATAGATCTCCCTTGAAAAAAATCATCCCAAAGTCTTGCCCAATCAGGTAGCCAATCTTTTCCAACAACACACTTGACAAACACTTCCCAGTGCTTTGAAAAACCATTCAAGGCTATACGCACCAACTCATCTTCATTAATTGTCTCTCCAATAGCAGCAAGCTCATCCCTAACCTGTGTCATCTTGGACAAGTAAGAGGTCACACTCTCACCTTTGGACATCTTTGTATTATGCAATTTGTCCTTGAGCATCATCTTACAACTTTGATAGTCGCTCTGATAAAGTTTTGTGAGCTTATCCCACATCTCCTTGGCGGTGTATTTCTCTGATAAATGAGGAATTAAATGATCTATTACTCCATCCAGGATAATCCTTAGAGCCTTGGCCTCTTTGACTTCATGCGAATCTAAGGCAAAAAGATCATTTGTTGGTGGTGTCACTTCTGTACTAGCATAGATCCACAACCTATTCTCCTTGAGAACAGATGTAATCCAAACCTTCCACTGCAAGAAGTTAGATGCACCCTCAAGCCTGTCCTCGTATCGAACGCTGGTTACCATAGCCATAAAAAGAACTAGAGAAAAAATCTAATGATTTTTTTTTCTTGAAGTCTGCGTCACAAATCTTGGCTTCGTATTTAGAGTTTAGAGCTCTGGTACCATGTTAATTTCTATAACCCAGCAACAGATTAATTGCACAATAAATTCATAGAAAAAAATATGATTTATAACAATTAACACAATTGGGTTACTTAACAACTAATAACAGGGGAAGCAAAAATAACAATAAGCCAATCACAAAAAGACAATAACACAAATTTACCTAGGAAAACCTAATGCGGGAAAAAACCTACAAGTGTTGGATCTTCTATTCAGCCTAACAACAAAATTTTCTTTCGAAAATACAATATGAGTTTGCTACAACAATCTTACATTTATAGAGCCTAGCTGCTTTACTTAGCATGCAAGGAAAGAATATTTCCTTGCTTTCTCTGGCTTTAATTACACATAAAATCACTCTTGGATTTATTTTATTCTCACAAATTTGAAAACATTCTATTAAAGAATAAAAAAACTACTGTTGCTAAAAAATCCAACTCAAATTGTTTTAAAGCATATCCAACTCAAGTTGCTTTAAAAAAAATCCACATCCCACCTTTCGAGCTACAATAATCAACACTACTATTCTTGGAGGTTTCTCTGAGATGCCCTAAATTTCCCTTACATGGAAAGGCTTCGGAGGTCCAACCTCCTAACGCCAACAAATATTGGAATTTTTGGCTACTAAACAAGAGTTCATAATAAGGGAATCTGGTTCAAAGGACATAATGATAAACTCCCTCAAGAGGTATCCCAACCCTTATAACAAGGGCTTTACACATCATAAAGATATTGGGGGAGAGCTATCATGTATCACTTTGTTGATTGCAAACTTTCCTTGCAACCACAAATTTGTATAGTAGTTCAGAAGAGCTTGGCTTATGCTCGTTACTGCTTGGGTCATTCTCTTGGGGTGAGTAATTTTTCCCACCAAGGAAAGCCCTCTAAAGGTACACAAAAATGAGCAAGTACATGCGTAGTTTGATCAATCCTTGTTTGTGTGAACAAGGAGAGAATACACACGATGTCTTTTCCCACACTAGCAAGCCTTGTTCAATTTTAAAAACCCAAATTTGAAATGTGGAGGCAATCTTTTTGACAACCTAATATCACCAAAGTGCTTTTGATTCTCAAGATCTCCATGAAGCGTGAGAGAAGTGCATACACATTTTGATGGTATTAGTTTGTAAACAAGATTACAAAACAAGATAAGTACATGTTCATTTTAGATCCTTGAACACAATTGTGAGTTCTTTTTATAGCACCAAATTTGAGTGTTTGAGGTTTGTTCAATTTTTAAGACCCAAAATCAAATCTAGTGAGTTTCTAAGGTTCTTTTTAACCCTTTGTATGTTCTTTTTAAAGCCCAAACAAAATGTATTTGAGTCCTAAACTGAAAGATAGCAAGATTTCCAAAGATTGGGTTACAAGTATTCCTAAAGTGTTAAAAAACACTTGTTACAATTGTGGCATAGTTTGATTAGAGACCTTCCCTTTGTTTCCTTTTTTCCTTCTTTGTCCCCTAACTTGCAAAAGTTGACCAGTCTATAGAAAATAGGGCCACAAAACAAGTTAATGGTCAAGAGAAATTATAACAAAAAAGCACATGTCAAAATAAATTTGAAATCTGATTTTTACTCCAACCCAACATCGCAATTTGCAAAGGTGTTGCTATTTGGAGCTCCAGTGTCACTCTATGGAAATCAACATCACTTTCTCAAAAAATGGAGACCATGATTGTGTCCCTATATCACCTAGCGCCGCCTTTTGGGATTTGACTGATCTGGTCCTCATGAAAATGAATACAGTGTTGCCCTTTGGTTGTAGATGCAATGCCACTATATAGTGACGCTAGATTGATAGTGCCACTGTTTGTCCTTCTTAGCGTCGTTGTGTCCTGAAAGAACATAAAGTGGAAAAAAACTAGCGGATTTGACCAAAAAAGCGTGTTAATTTTGAGATTTTTTCCCTCCTAGCTCCAAATGTAGAATGCTTTGACTAGACCTACACAGACATGAACAAACAATCAAACATTAGTCCATAAGCAAGTGTAAACAAGCATTCTCGATGAAATTCATTCAAACACAAGAACATGAAATGAAAGCAAAGTAACCAAATAAACTACTAATGAAATCTTATTCTAGTTCTCAAACTAGCATCCCATGGGGGAATTGGTGCTTCTTTGATGTGGAAAGAAGCCCTTTCCCAATTCTTTGATAAGGTTGATGATAGATGTGATTCTTGATGCAAAATTCCAATAACCTAGCTATGGATGATGAAATTCTATGCTAACATGGTGGAATTGTGGATGAAATCATGGATGCTTTGGATTCAAATGACTATAGTAACCTTGCATAAACTTGTGGATCCAAAATCAATAGAGAAGGCCTTTATTTATAATGGAGAAGGTTTGGAGATTGAAGAGTGGAGAGAATGTGGGATTGTCAACATGCTAATGAAGGAGAGTGGCGCACATTTTGAACAATGCACATGTTAAATGCGTGTAGGTGAAATTTGAATTTGAAAAGGTGACTTGTGTAAGAGGTGTAAGAGAAATTAATGCCAAGTTGGCTCAAGGAGAGGACATGTAAGAGTTTTTAATGCTAAGTTGGAGGACAAAAGTCCTTTGGGAGGAAGAATTCAAATAAGTGGAATATTCCAAGAATATGCCATATTTGAATGAAAATAGGAGGAATTAGTAAATCAAATAAATTGATTTACATGTGCAACTTGCAAAAGCTAGAGAAATTTAGTGTTAGGAGTTAATTAACTTAGGATTAATTAACTTAGATGAAATTAGTTGGTTGTGACATTTAATTTAAATGCTTGAATTTATTTAAATCAAATGAGTGGATATTGAGATATTTTAATTAAATAAAATGATTTATTCAATTAAATGAAGAACATTAGGATTATTAAATAAATCAAAGAGGAATCATTAGGATTTAATTAAATAAAGTTGATTTATTTAATCAAAGAGGAATCATTAGGATTTAATTAAATAAAGTTGATTTATTTAATCAAAGAGGAATTTTGGGTTGGGGCCCTAGCTTGGTTGGCTAAATCTTTCTTGTTGTAGGAGGTTGGTCATGAGGTCTAGTTTCCCCCACCCCCGTGGTATCGGAGGGCGTGTCGCGCTAGCGCCGCTGGTCACATTAAATAGTTTACCAGGCTACCCAATTCCTGCAGTCTAAAAGAAAAAAATCAAAGAGGAATTTTGATGAATTAATTAAATAAATATTATTCAATTAATTTGTTAGTGAAGAAATGATCAGGGAAGAATTGAAGTTAGTGAATCGGAATTCAATGCATGATATCAATCATGATATTTTGAGTGTCTACATATATTAATTCTAATATATAATTTGATGTAACAATTATTTAATGTACCAATAGTGGGGATAGAAGTAGTCCTCAGTGGGCCCCATAGTGGAGCACTTTAATATGCAAAACACTTTTTATCCATAAAGTACGCAAAGTGAAAAATCATGTGATGGCACATCAGCGCACCAATAAAACATGACTTAGTGCACCACTATCCGTCTTAATTTTTTTTTGGGCCTTTTTGGATACTTCAAAAAAAAGCATGCTGATATGGCATCATATTTGATGATATGGCCCTAAAACGAAATATAGAAGCACATGAGTTGCCAAATAAACTGTGTACAAAATTGGGAGTGATTTGAAATTTCCACTTAGGATTTTGAGAAATGTGAAGTTAGGGTGCTCCACTATAGGCCTCTCTCCCCTAACACATGTAACTTATACTTTGAAGGTGCATAGGGATCTCTCTCAAAATATATAAGGAGATAATAAAGGTAGATTTTTTTTCTTTGTTAATGTGTGAATGTAATTGTTCTTTCAAATTAGATTGTCTTGTTTTGAGATGTACAATTTAATTCTTTTTCAAATTAAAATATAAAACTTTGAAAGATACATAGTTTCATTATCAAAGTAGTTCAAATTGTACCATCTTATGATATGAAAGTAAAAGTAGTTTGTTTTTCATGTAGTGTTTATATGCATGTTAAAAAATGCAATGAATAAGATTTCATTACAAAATTTTTAGTAAAGAATCTATCTCTTATAAATCAATTGGAGAAATGATTTATAGAACATAATATTTTATAAAAAATCTACACATAAGATAACAAGTTAAATGGACTTGATTATAAGTTAAACTCCGTGATTATTTTAGTTTGACCTAAAGTAATACAAAGAATTGTGACCTAGTGAGAAGTCCAGGTACTTCACTAGTATATAAGTCTAGCCTTACATATCAATAGATATAGGTGTTAGAAGATGTTTATGCAAGTATTTTACTTATATTGTTCAATAATAGATTCGTTAAATATTGCTAATTTCATTTGTATTATTATCACAAATTCATATGTCTATTAAAGACTAATGTCATATTTATATTATTATTAGGAATTAAAATTGATAAGTATATACGATTATCAAATTTAAATTGTGAAAAAAATATTCAAAGATTAAATATTCTTCAATTTTTTAAAAGAATTGTGAATTTAATATTAATGTAGAAAATTAGAAAAAATATATTTATTTTTTAATTTTGTAGGAGATAATTCTTTTAAAGGAGTCCAATTTTATAATCTTGACATTGATTTAAATTGTTATTTGCATTATAATCACAATGTAAATAAGAAATTTTTTGGTTGTTGGAAAGCTTATTATAGTCCAGAAACGTGGATGTAAAAAAAAATTCTCACAAAGTTGTAAAATAAAATTTTATTTTGATTTCCAAAACTCCACATATTGTATATGATTATAAATTTTAAAATTGAATAAATTTGAAAGGATTTTGCAATACTTAATTACACGTTGCACTTGGATAAAGTAAAAGTAATGTAAAAAATTTTAAAATTAAAAATATGATGAGAAAATTAATAAAAATATGATGAGAAAATAATTGATTTAAAATGTTAATTGTATTATGAAAGTCTATGATATTTTGGAAGTCAACTCCTATAAGATTATATTAATCATTTATGTGAGATTATAGAAAAGGTATGAATATCACTCAAGGAAGAACGTTGTTTGGTGAGCTATATTCATCAAAGAAGGGGCATATAGGTTGTGCTTAACTTGGGTTATAGGGTGAACTTAAAATTATCCTAATCAAGATTTGTATTGACCATTCTTTTATGGATAATATTTTACATGATCAATATTGAATAAAACTATTCGTCCTAGAGTGTGTCATAGCTAAGAGGGCCTAAATTTTTTATACCTTCTTAGGTGAGGGTTGTTACTTTTAGAGTTATCTAGATAGATATTACTTGATATATTTTATTTGAGATTTTTGATAATAAATATAAAATTTAACTATTTAATGTTGAATTTCAAATTTTAGATATTTTTGATTGATTAAGCAAGGAAAGGGCCCTAATCCCTTACAAAGCAGCAAACCAGTCTAGAGAAACAACAACTAGACAAAACAACAAAATAGAGGAGATAGCAAAAAAAAGAACCACTTCCCCTCACCCAACCAACCAAAAAATAAACATCAACCTACACCAACTGAATCAAAAGATATAATCCTATCTAGTGAAATGGTGGAAAATAGGACCCACCCTAATGAATGAGCAAAAGTGATGGATCACTTATTTTCCAAGCCCAAAATTACTTCAAATATGCAAAACAAGATGTTAATAGTAGCCAGAAAATGGCCCTACTATGAGGAATATTTTTAGAGCATAAAAAGTTGTGTACCTAGCCAAAAAGTTGTCATTTTTGAGCTATGGAGGACTCATTCGCCTTCAAGGGCGAATGGGTCCTTTTAGGCTTTTGGAAAACTAATTTAAGGATCCTGTACCTTGATGTTTGCACTCTTCAAATCTTGGTTACCAAGTTATGGAAGCTTGTAGTTAGTTTTGTAGAGTTTTTTTTGTGATCTTAAACTTTGAATGACAACTTTAACAACTTTCTTCCAAATCTTGCTCAACTTGATCCTCAACTTGTAAATCTGTAATAACACACTCAAGTCAAGAAAAACTTGTTGATTTGTTAGTGAATGAGGGTTTTCCTCAGTCAAACCCCTTGTAGGTAATTAAACTAAATGATGAAATGAATGAAATAAAACATGAAAGTGCAATAATGTAAATGATGTCACCTTGGATTTTGTCTTGTGAATAAAACCCACAAACAATCATGGAGTGACCATGAAGAATGTAGATCTTGGATGTAGGATGATGCTTGTAAATGGATCCTCAATGCAACATTACTTCTTAGCTCAACACACATGAATGCATTAAACCCTTGAAATGATGATATGATCTTGAATTGCTACAATAAGCACTTGAAATCTACCTTGAAATTCCTTACGAATGATCTTGAAATGCTCTAATGCTCTTGATTTTGATCTCTTGAAGTCACAAACAATTGCTAGGTAAAAACAATGGGAATTAACCCCTTATTTATGCTAAATTAGGATATTAACCCTGAAATTCAAAGAACTAAGGCTAACACCAGATCTAGAAAGAAACATAATTAAATTCCTGCTAGAATGAAATTCAAAAATTAGGGTCTCATTAAGGGAAAATGGATTCTGGCTCAACTTACTAGGACCAAACTTTACCTAATGAAATAATTTGATATTTAAATTATAATTGTTGGGAAAGATCCTTGGGAGGTGTCAAAATTAAGGCCTAAGAAGGGGGTTAATAACTCCACATAACCACAATGAATTAAGAATACCTAGATAAATGTGAAAGTTATTTAAAACACTTTACAACACTTAAGCAAGGTACACATTATGCATATTTTATTTAGAAAAGGTCCCATAAGGTTTAATTAAGAAAATAAGTCCTAGAAAAATGTGAAAATGTGTTACAACACTTTACAACACCCTTGCAAAGGACCAATTAAAGCATGATTTAGTCAAATAAAGATCCTAAAATGATGTGAATGTGTACAAGGCATTACAACACCACTCTAAGACACCATTAGTTTAGTTTCAATGTCAATTATCTGACCAAGCAAGAAAAATGCTACTTTTTCCATTGCTACATTTTACCCCCACTTTAGTGAGAGGATGACCCCATGTCAAACTTACACTAAAGTAGACATCCAAGACACTGAAGTATGCATCATTAACAGAGATACATGATCATACCCTATCAAAGGACAAGAAAAATAAATAAAAAAAAGGATCAAGCACAACCAATTCAATGTGATGTGAGGTGGTGGTTATTTGTCCATAACAAATACTACTCACTTTGGGGCCATGGAACTTCAAGTCATCCGCAGGGTAAGTTTGTCCCAAAATATGTGTTGGCCTCCTACAATATTTAACAACTAGGCCTTTACAGCCATGATTTAGAGATTGGAAACCTAATCTGAATAGCTATTTCAATCATCATGAAGGTGCATTTAACTTGTCAACCCAGGGATGTGAACTTGAAATGGGCCAACACAATATGTGCACTAGGAACCCCAAAGTAGCCATTTTCATTCTACAGCTAAGAAAGATGCAATGTTGAAAGTAAATTGCTTGGAAAGGAATAACATAAATAATGATGATCAACCAACAACTACATTAAGTTGAAATGCATTAAAAAAATGAAAATATGAGCAAACAAATAGGAAACTACACTATCTTCTTTGGCTGCAGGAACAGTCACATAATGGAATTCTAGTGGATGCAGGAACAATCAGGGCCAAATTCTTATCTAATTACTGAACATAAAGTAATACTAAACTAAAGGAATAATTACTCACCAAGTGGGCCCCCTTGGATAAGTATCCTATAAAACTAATGTAACTCAGATACTTAAACTTAGAATTTCATTTTATTCACTAGAATTCATGAGTACAAAAGAGTAGCATAACTATATTACTGAAAGCTTAAGAATGCAAGTACAATATCAGATCACACAACCCCTTGAGAAGGAGCATATGATCCTTATTTATACTATCAACTAAGCAAGGTGGTCAACTCCACGAACTAGGAGGATGCCATTTAGGGAAAGCAGAGAAAGTGGAGAGGTGGTTATGCGTGCATGACATCTGGTCAGACGTGCCCTCAGATTCAACACAATAGTAATGTCTATATTCACTCAACATCAATAAAGACCATCACAAGGCAGTTACATTTGATTTTCATGGGGAATCTCCTACCGTCGACCTCCTTTGACCTTTGAACGATTCCCTTACTGGATGTTATGGTGCATGCCCAGCTGGTGGTGTCTTTCTCAATTTAGTATCCTCAAATCATATCTGCATGGCAATGTTAGTACACACAATAATTGCATATTTGTAACCACCTTAAAGAACATTCATTAACCACATGCAGGATTAATATAGATAGTCCATATAGCATGCCAATGTCATTAAAGATTTGCAAAAATAGGATTAGGCCCAATGTCTATAGTTTGAGGAAATATCATAAAAATATCAACACTTAACATCAGGTTTCATGACATCTTCATCAAATAAATCATAAGTTCTACCCAAAATTAGACCATAAACTAGACTCATCACTCCCCCCAACCTAAGGTTTTGCTAGTCCTCCAGCAGGGGAGGGTTGTTCTTCTGCTTCGTCAATTCTCTGAAATTTGCAACTAACAACTATCCTACATCAGTGTTTATTGTGCATGAATCAGGGTCCCAATAGAATCCTCCCAATCTATCCAATCTACTCCATCTCTGCCTCTCTACAATAATATCATAGTGGTAAAACCTAAAGTTTGGCATGGGCCACATTAGGATGGGTGGCTGAAAAGTCAAGGGAAGCCAAAATCATCCTTTTGTCCTTCCAATTTGAATATATTTGTCAATTCTTTTAAGAGTTGCATCATAGTTTAGGATGGAATGAGGCTCAACCTGCTTTAGCTCATCAGTTAGGCTATTCCATCTTTGTGAGAGATATCTCTTCACAGTTTCCTCTTTTGCTTGTGCCTTCACCTCATACTCACTGTAGACTACTTCTATCCAAGGCATAATCCTATTACCATAGCTAGGTTTGAGAAGCATTCTGAGCCATTCCCAATAAATGTCCCTTGGATTCCTTGATTCAACCCTGATGGGCAAAGGGATGTTGGATTCCATTTGCTTATAAGCCCCATATTGTTGTCCCCAACTAATATCATTTTGCACCCAGGACATGAATGTCCTTAATTGGACATCCCCAACATGCAACAATGGATTCCAATCATGGTCTTGAGTCATAGCATAATTATGTAAATAAAACTCACACAAAAAATTCTTCATTTCAGGGGAAGTAATTCGATAAGCATTGAAAAATTCCATAGGACTCTCAATAGAAGGTTTCAAACCTAAGACAATCCTTTCCAGCTTAAAAGAGAGATATTTCTCCTTCAAATGTAGAGCATAGACCCTTGGAGGAGTCCTAGATTCAAAATCTATGGTACCAAAGATGCCATATCATCCACCTTCTTCTTTAAGGTGGAAATTTTTGCATCCTTCTATTCAATTTCCTCATCTTTCTTTTGAATTTCCTTCTCCGATATGTTTTTTTCCTCCTTCCATTCTTCTTCCCTTTGCATCTCTTTCCATAAATGAATAGCTACCATGTGCATTGAAAAATTAGGGGGGTTGTGTATTCCTTCCAACATTTTTGACGATGCTTACTCTTCGTATAGTACTAATTGTAGGGATTCAGGCTGTCTTGTCAATTCTGGCTGTAGGGGTATTGATTGTTCTCCCAATTCTTGTTGTTGCTGCAGGGACTCCTGCTCTTGTTTGTGCTGTAGGACCTCTTGCTATAGGAAATCTTGATTTTCCTCATATTCTTGATTTTCAACTTGTTCTACAATGTCAACAAGATCTGCCAATGTTATGTTTGTTGTCATCTTAAATATATCCTCTACCTTGACATTCTCCTGCCCCATTAGAGCTTCTGTGTCCCCCTATGATATTTCTCTAGACTTAGGGCTTTTTTGTGGAGCCATACCAAAGGCTGGCTTGGCTGGTCTTGATTTCCTAGGAGGGCTCTCATGTTTTTCTTTGGCTCCAGGATGAATAGTGTCAGTCATGCTTAATCTCCTGCTAGACCTATGAGGTTGAGGTAAAACCTATTCCATAGAAAAAAAAAATCCTTTTCTTGGCATGGGATTAATTCATGATAAATTAGACTTAATGAGGCCTTGATTCAAGTGTTGTGAGGTATTTTATACATCCACACTAGGTCTTGGACCCTTGCAAATCAAATAGCATGCTTTTAATGATGTCTTGTAAAGGTGTTGTAAGATGCTTTAACACTTTTCTAGACTTAATGAACCCATTTATTCCTAATTGAACATTATCAAATGTGTTTAATAACATTATTACATCAATTTAGAAGGCTTGTGAAATAAACTTAATGTTAAATTAGTGTTGTAATGTGTCTTGCACATTCACATGGGTTCTTGTGCCTTCCTAGGCTATGTGGACCTCATTTTAGTGTTGTAAAGTGTATTTAATCACACTTTCACATTGATTTATGTGTCCCAAGCCCTATTCAACATTTACATCATGACTAATAGGCCCCTATTAACCCATATTATGCATCCCAAGGCACAATTTGATCCAATAACTAACATAGTCATCATATAATCCTAATTCTCTTACTTCTCAGCATTCCAGCTAGCAAAAAATACCTGTGGGACCCATTCACCATTAGTGGTGAATGAGTCCCATTTGATTCATTTTTGGGGTTTTGAGCAAAAAAAATTAGGTTTTAAGTTTAATTTTTCTCCGTGTCAACCTTAGGGATCCAATTAACCTAAAAATAAGGTGAATTTCCTATAAAAGCACCCATCTTAACTCATTTTTACATCCACTAACTTAATTCACATCCACTCTTCATTATTCATCCACCAATCTTTTATCTCAAGTTAAGCAACTTAGGGTTTTATCTTTGCAAGTCATTAAGAAAGCTTCTAAGGGCATTCAAGGGCAGATTCTTCATCTTTTGCTGCAGAATTTAAAGATCAATCATTATGGAAAGGTAATCCATTCCATTATTGCACGTTTCATTCCTTTCTTTCATCATTTTGGTTTAATTACCTAAAAGGGGTTTGACCAAGGCAAACCCCCATGCCCTAACATTCACCATTTCTTCTTCTCTTCTTATGTGTTTGCAGATTTAGGTTCCTTGAAAGCTTAGAAATCATTGAAGATCAAGTTGAAAGGTTGCTAAAGTCTTCTCCTCATTCAACAATTCAAAGTACCAACAAAAATCCATTTTCAAACCTGTAAATCAGAGTTTTGGAAGCAGACACCTATAGGAAGTCAAAGTGTAGATCGAAAGCTTCAAAATCCACCTTTGAAAATCCAAAATTTCAAAAGTGGACTCATTCACCATGAGTGGTGAATGAGTCCCTCCCCAAGGTCAGTTTTTTGGATTTTTACATTTTTGGATACCCTTTTGTCAGAAATAGGTTCCGGTACAATTTGACAGAATAGGGACTGATTCTCCCAGAATGGCGAATGAGTCCCTCCAGGCCTAAATTTCAGTACCAGTAGTGTTTCAGAAGCAATTTCCAGTCTCCTTCAAGGTTCCAGGTGCACACTTCAAGTTTCATTCATTTCTTTTAAGCTTTGCATTCATTTCTAGTTTTTTGTTGCATTACACAATGTGTTTCCCAACATAGCGTAATTCTTAGAATTTGCATTCATAATCAATCAATTAGTTCATTCAACTACAATTAGATCATCTCATTTAGCTCATATAACATCATAATAACATAATTTGAATGAACCCTTAGCATTTTTGGCTTGACTCTCCTTTTAGGTGAAAAACCCTAGAAGAGTTAGAGAGTGCTTAGATGCCAAAAATCTATGGTTCATTTTGGTGAACCTTCTTTTTGAATACTTTATTGAATTATTTGGAGTCCTTTCATCTTCATAGATCTATCTTGCATTAGGATTTGCATGATTCATTTGCATGCTAGGTGTTAAATTTTGCATTCATCCACAATGCATTTAGGTTGCATTTTTAGCATCTAAATTCATTTAGATTTTCTAAAATTCTATATTTTTCAATTAGGTCTACATTTTAGCACTTAGAAAGCATCCCAATCAGTCACAAGTTTCTAATTTTTTTGCAAAAAGTTCATACAAGGACTCATTCACCACCCTGGGAAAATCAGTCCCTTTTGATCCCTAAAATTGCATTTTACAGAACTTAGAACTCTATTTTTCAACTTCTGTTTGGTGCCTTAACCTACCTATATCAGTTATTTTCATTTTTGTAGCATGCATTTTGCTAAATCTAGCTTCAATTAGCTCATTTCATGCATTGTTTCATTTCACTTTTTCATTCAACATTTTATTTTCAGATAGTTGCATTGTGTAAATAGAAAATTATCTTACTTAAAAACTGAAAATTGCATTTCCTTTTAAGACATTGCATTGTACTTTCTTTCCTTTTCATCATAGCATGTTTTCTTTCAAAAGATGTGGCTTTGATTTTGTTACTAATGGATTGTATAAGTACAAAATTCCCTCTTCTAAGTTCACTTTTGATTACCACAATGAGGACTTTAAGAAACCTGATCAAACCAAATTGGTACAATCCTTAATCTTACATTGCCCATTGGTGAGAATGGTAGTGTTGACAATCATAAAAATAATACTTGTTCTTCCCTCGATACATCTCCTATTAGTGACGAAGGTATCTTGGTGGAGAAAGTTACAAGCATTGAGGGTCTTGATTTTCCATTTCCTTATTCCCCTTTGGACGATGTTAGACAACAAGAACATGAGATCATAGACACATTCCTACGAGTAACCTTACCTAGTCTCCATGATCATGCTAATCAATCTTGTCCATCTCCTAATATCCCTCCTGGATACAAAGAGGATAGGTTGGTGTTAGAAGATATACCTCTTAAAAGTCATGAGAATCTTGAACCTCCCTTCCCTAATGCTCCCACCATTTGGAACAATTTATTTGAAAATCATAATGGTCCTTCTCTCAATGCCTCTCCCACTTGTGATGAATCTACCTTAAAAACTTAAAACTTAGATGAACATATTACAAACTCTCCTAGTATGGTAGATAATATGGAACAAGAGAATGAGACCTTAGAAACAACTAACAATCACATACAATCTTCCCCTAATCTCCCCACTATCAATAATCAAACACATTCAACCATTAATAACTCCCTTAGTGGCGACAAAGTTATTTTGGATGAACCAAACCTTAATTTTCATGAACATGTGGTTTGTTGTTCTTCTAAGAACTCTCCTTCTAGGGAGAATATTATGACCCAAGACAAAGATAACATGCCCTTTAAAGAAAATGATGACTCACACTTGTTACAGGATGTTAACATTATTAAACCTCAACTTATCCTTTATCCCCCTTCACATAAACCTCCACCTCAAACCAAACCCAAGTTTACTCTCTACCCACCTTCACACAAACAACAACCTCAAAATAAACCTCAACTTATTCTTTACCCACCTTCACATAAACTTCACCCCTCTAACCAACCTTGATACACCCTCTACCCCCCTAAAACCAATGTGTTGCAATAATCTAGTAATGATACTATTGCTCATACATATAACACTCAAAATAATCTGTAACCACTACAACCAATCCCACCCTCCTTACCTTTACCTAATCAGCCTTGTGCTCCTTTTTTCCTCCCACACACAAAGGAGTATGATCTTGTTGAACAATTAAAGAATACTCCTGCAAAGATTTCCCTTTGGGATTTACTTCAAAAATCACCAAGTTATCACAATATTCTTCAAACAGCCTTAAAAAAAATTGAAGCTCCTCAATGTGGCAACTCTCATCCATAAAAAATAATCTTGACATTACCTTCCATCATCATGAGCTCCACCCTTTATCGTTGCATAAACAACATGATGCCTTTATGATAATTGCTTGATTGAATTGTACAGGTATCAAACACACTCTCATAGATAATGGTTTCACCCTTAATGTGTGTAGTGTGAGTCTCCTTGATCGATTACATGTTGACAGGTCACAAATAATACCTGCTTCCACACCTATTCGAGGATTTGATAATTCAGCAAAGAAAATGCTCGATGTAATCACTTTGCCTATTATGGTTGGGGTGGTTACTTTGCAAACTCCTATTCATTTCATGTCTTATGATCTTTCATACAATCTTCTTTTAGGCATACCATGGATTCATGAGATGAATGTAGTCCCTTCAACCCTTCATTTTATAATGAAATATGTCTATAACAATAAAATTTATCAAGTTGAAGTAGATCCCGAGCCTGAAATTTGCTTGAACCTTGCAAAAGGAGCTACAAGTCCTCTAAAAACATTAATTCCAACAACCAACATTGATCCTCTTGAAATTGAACACAATGATGAGGAATTTCCATCTAAATTATTTGGGGATAATTGGGGATTCTTAGAATTTACACCTTCATCTATGGGAGAATACATATTCACACAAAAGAAAGATGAGAAACAATCACAACCAATCATGTCAACACAAAATTTGGACAACCTTTTGAAAGCATCCACCTCAACCACTTTAAAAAAATCCACAACATCCACAATAACCCTTGACAAAAAAAATGACGAACAACAACCCGATTCCAAATCCATGAAACAAATTTATGGAAAAGAGTATGAGCTCATGACATAACTTGGATATAGTGGAAAAGGTTGTGGTACTTGAGAACAAGGTATCCACAACCCTATAGAGCCAAACACACAACAAACAACCCATTGTCTTGGCTATTGTCCTTTGTCCAAACCCTCACTCAACATCAATAATCACATTCCTACATCATCCTTAACAACTAGTGGTATTGCACATCATCCTTTAACTACACCTTCGCTTAATGTCAATGTCATCTCACAAAATTTTCATGATTTGAATTCGTTAGATTTTATACCCTCCTATAATGGAGAGGATAAAATCTCACAATCTAAAGGCACTTGTGTAAGTATGACATCCACTACTAAGCAAGATGTATCTTTGAAATGAACCACAAGACCACCCTCTCCTCTTGATCAAGAATGTATTTTGTCGAGACTCCTCCAACACCACTTGATCTCCCTCCCTCCAAAAACTCAAAATAAATGCTCTGACAAGACTTCATTCTGTGCATACCATAGAGTTAATGGTCACTCCACTAATGAATGTAATGCTTTGAGTTATAAAATCTAACACTTTCAGGAGTTTGGTATGCTTCCTTGTGTGGGGACATCTAATTCATCTAATTGCTATTTATCTTCACTCTAACATACATCTCATCAACAATTTCAGCTCACCTTTGTTCAAAACTCAGTGGGGGCAAGGGGTTATGTAGCCCTACCCTCGTATGTCACTTGTGGTTACCTCCTTCAAGGCTAGTCATTAACCTTTCATGAATACATAAGAGAAAGCTTGGGATGTGGATTAAATGCCTTAATTTGGCTCGCATATGAGATACTCCTCTCTTTCATGACATAGCTTATCGGAAACATATGACTTGGCATAGGGCTTTTCGAGTAAGATCTCATGTCTTCTTCTCTCTTCTTCTACTTTAAAGGAATTGCTCATAGTACAGGTGCTCACAACTACTTTAAAGTGGGGTAATACATCACCACTCACATTTCATTGTGATTTTCTTTTTCTTGCGATTTCCTCTCTTGGAAGCATTAGGTACAATGTTCCCTAGGATGAGACCTTGCACTTGTCCTCTCTTGGAAACAAGATGAGATTGTTTGCACTTATCCTCTCTTGGAGACATTGAGCATGATGTTACCTAAGATGAGACCTTTCACAAACAAAGAAAAATCCCTTTGAACAATCCTTACATTATTTTGCATTAACAATGTCTATGAGTGTCAAGCATACGAAGTTTTTCTTACCTCATGGAGCTTGAAAACCATTTTCTTTTGTGGCACCTTGTTAAAGTTATCAATAGGTATAACTTTAATATGGTTAAGTGGGAAGTCCACCTAGTGGCATGAATTTTCCCCATAGCCA
Organism: Sequoia sempervirens; assembly: GCA_007258455.2. Lineage (NCBI taxonomy): Eukaryota > Viridiplantae > Streptophyta > Pinopsida > Cupressales > Cupressaceae > Sequoia > Sequoia sempervirens. Next base: position 57,816 of record VDFB02325255.1, on the reverse strand, counting down.
CCTTTGTGTTTGTGAGTGCATACCAACTAGCATATGTATCTTACCTTTTTGGGATTTCTGACCCCGTAGACAACTAGAAGTTTTGTGGCCCCAGAGTGAGTACATTTGTGCCTTCTCACCCAACAAACTGCCTTGTGTTCTATCATGCCAGAGTGAGTACATTTGGGACTTCTCACTTGATGGACCACCTTGTGTTCTATCACCCTAGAGTGATTACACATTTCTCTTTTTCAAACAATCAGCCTAGATCTAATCCACAACTAGTTGGATTGACGATCAAAGCTTGATCCATATTTTCATCTTTCTCTATCTTTCCATTGCATGATTTTGTATCTTGATAGTTTGACTTAGGATCTTTGATCCTAGGGGCTTGGCCACCTCCTTTGATATTTTTCATTCTTTGTCATTTGCATCTGTACATGAGGATCTCTCTTGCATGTTTACTTTAGTGTGAGATTGAAGCAAGTTCATCCTCTCACTAAAGTGGGGGCTAAATGTGCAGTAGAAAAATGACCCTTTGCTTGACATGGGATTAATTCATGATAAATTTGACTTAATGAGGCCTTGATTTAGGTGTTGCAAGGAATTTAATGCATCCACACTAGGTCTTGGACCCTTGCAAATCGAATAGCATGCTTTTAACAATGTCTTGTAAAGGTGTTCTAAAGTGTTGTAAGTTGCTTTCAATATTTTCTAGACTTAATGAACTCATTTCTTCCTAATTAAACATTCTAAAATGTGTTTAATAAAATAATTACATCAATTTAAAGGCTTGTGAAATAAACTTAATGATAAACTAGTCTTGTAATGTGTCTTGCACATTCACATTGGTTCTTGTGCTTTCCTAGGCTATGTGGACCTCATTTTAGTGTTGTAAAGTGTATTTAATCACACTTTCACATTGATTTATATGTCCCAAGACCTATTTGACATTTACATCATCACTAATAGGCCCCTATTAACCCATATTGTGCATCCCAAGGCACAATATGATCAAATAATTGACATAGTTATCATATAAACATAAATTTCTTACTTCTCGGCATTCCAGATAGCAAAAATGGCCCTTGTGGAACCCATTCGCCATTAGTGGTGAATTAGTCCCATTTAGGTGGGACCCATTTTCCATTAGTCATGAATGAGTCCCATTTGAGCCATTTTTAGGGTTTTGAGTAAAAAAAAAAGGTTTTAAGTTTAATTTTTTTCCATGTCACCCTTAGGGATCCAATTAACGGGAAACCTCTTTTAACTCATTTTTACATCCACTTTTCATTATTCATCCACCAATATTTCATCTCAAGTTAAGCAACTTAGGGTTTTATTTTTGCAAGTCATTAAGAAAGCTTCTAAGGGCATTCAAGGGTAGATTCTTTATGTTTTTCTACAAAATTTCAAGATAAATCATTATTGAAACGTAATCCATTCCATTATTGCATGTTTAATTCCTTTCTTTCATCATTTTGGTTTAATTACCTAAAAGGGGTTTGACCAAGGCAAACCCCCATGCCCTAACATTCACCATTTCTTCTTCTCTTCTTGTGTGTTTGCATATTTAGGTTCATTGAAAGCTTGAAAATAATTGAAGATCAAGTTGAAAGGTTGGTAAATTCTTCTCCTCATTAAACAATTCAAAGTACCAACAAAAATCCATTTTCAGATCCATAAGTTAGAGTTTTGGAAGAATACGCCTGTAGGAAGTGAAAGTGCAGATCAAAAGCTTCAAAATCCACCTTTGAAAATATAGAAATTCAAAAGTGGACTTATTCACCATGGGTGGTGAATTAGTCCCACCCAAGGGTTATTTTTTTTATTTTTACATTTTTGGATACCCTTTTGTGAAAAATAGGTTTCGATACAATTTGATAGAACTAGGACTAATTCACCCAGAATGGCAAATGAGTCCCTCTAGGCCTAAATTTGAGCACCAACAGTGTTTTAGAAGCGATTCAATCTCCTTCGAGGTTCCAGGTTCACACTTCAAGTTTCATTCATTTCTGTTTAGCTTTGCATTCATTTCTAGTTCATTGTTGCAATACACAACGTGTTTTCCAACATAGCATAATTCTTAGAATATGCATTCATAATCAATCAATTAGTTCATCTAAATACATTTAGATCATCTCATTTAGCTCATATAACATCATATATAACATAATTTGAATGAACCCTTAGCACTTTTGGCCTAAATCTCTCCTTTTAGGTGAAAAAACCTATAAGAGTTAGAGAGTGCTTAGATGCCAAAAATTCGTTCAAAACCCTAGGTTGCAAATGCTTAGGTCTAATTTGATCAATTTTTTATGAATTCTTCCTAGGTCATTTGAGACATACCATGCATAGACTTCTCAACTAACAATTTAATTTGATAATGGTGAGAAACATAATTTCCCCTACCTTTCTGAGTCTCGACCACCATAATTGAAAGAAGGTTGTATAGCACATTTGACACATTCATCCTCCTCTCGTGTCTCATGTGATTTAGAAGTTTGAAGTGCACATAATTCTGATTCGACTAGTGACCTTCACAAGTGATATATTTTATGAAATAAAAAACTATCTACTTCCATGGCTTGGGCAAAGACATTCTCTTCACGCCCTGTTTATCTATGCTCAATGGAGGGTCATTTGGTTCTATAAATTTGGCCCTAGCTGATCTGGCATCTCTGGAAGTAGGGTAATTTTCACCATCAGCAAGTAACCCTGTAACTTTTGCAATTCTTTCTTTAGTCGCCATGACCTCCAACCCTTTTACCATGACCTTCCCTTCAGACAATGTCTTCATCAAAATCATCTAGCTTCAAGAAGTAGTCTAACCAACCATAGTTTCTGAATTTAGCTAGGCATTGTGCATCCTATAGTAATACATCATGCACCATGGGTTTGTTTCGAATTAATCGACCTCCCATTGTTTGCAATCAAATAGTCACTCTATGGTTTCCTTTCTACAATTCCCATCTAAAAACCAAATTCACCTTCCTGCAACACTTGCTAAATTTCCAATGCAAATGTCAACTAAATTTTCCTTTTCTAATTTACCTTTCTTTTGCAACTTGAGATATGACAAGTTCAATAATGGCAAGGAAGGCATAATAAAGGAAAGCTATGATGGAGAGAAATGGTGGCAATAGTTGGTGTCACCTCACACATGTGAGTCATCCTCTCACTTAGATTTCAAATTGGCTCAATTTAAATTTTGTTGATGTAGACCAGCATGAACTGACACATGGGAAAAATAATATCTTTTTCCTCCCCCCAAACCTAAATTTAGGCATGTGTCCTCACATGTGAGATGATGATTTGCTAGGGGTAGAGAATATTTGCATGCTATGGTGAATGTCCATACTAATGTGCAACAATTAAATGAATGCACTTAAAGACAATTAAGACAACAATTAATGTGCACATACCTGAATGTGTGGAGGATTCATTACAAGGATTGTGGAGAAAGTACCATTCACCTTTGTAAGAATAAGTTGAGCAATTAATGCAAATGAGGTGGGATGAAGTGGAGTGGAATGAAGTGAAGTGATGGAAGAGAGAGAAAGGTGGAGATGGATGGGCAGATGGGTGGATGGGTGAAGAAGTGGACTCCCATGGAAGTGGAAGTCTTTATCATGACAAGTATGTACCTTAATTAGCCAGAAGGATGGACACTAGGTCCACTTCCTTCGATTGCAAGAAGCTCAGGTGCTGCATGCTAAGTGAATTACTGTAGGAACTCTTCCTTGGAAGCTGGCTTGTGATACAATCTAAGGTGATGACCATTGACAAGCAACTTAAATTTGATTGGGTCAATAGTAATGAGTTGTACAACACCATTAGGAAATACTTCAGCAACCTCATATGGTCCTAACCACCTTGTCTACAATTTTCTTGGATTATCCTGATATATTGATTCATAGTTCAAGGCCCAATCTCTTGGTTGGAATTTCTTGTCCTTGATGAATTTGTCATGCCACTTGATTCTCTGATTCTACACTACCTCTGGGTGATGCAAGGTTGCTTTTCTCATCTCATCCAAAGCATTTAGCTGCATGATTCTTTCTCTTTGTACCTCAAAGATATCCATTCCCAAATCTACTATAGTCCTAAGTGTCTTCTCCTAGTCCTTTGGTGCAATTTTGATTTGGTTGTAGCCATTGAACCCATCTAGAAAATAAAAGTATTGATTTCCTACAAGTGAGTCCAATATTTGATCTATGAAAGGTAAAGGAAAATGGTCCTTTTTGGTGGCAACATTGAGTTCCCTGTAATCAATACAAACTCACCATTTCCCTCCTTTCATGGGCACAATCACTAATGGAAACACCTACTGGCTATTTGAAATGGGGTAAATAAATCCTGCATCTAGTAATTTTTGTAGTTATTTTACAATTTCTTGTAGTGCAAGATTAATTCTTCTTTGTGGCTGCCTCACTGGTGTGCAATCATCTCTAATGTAAATTCTATGAGTGCAAACCTTAGGGTCCAATCCCTTCATATCATGATAGTCCCACACAAATTCATGTTGGTGGGTCCTCAATAAGTTTTCCAATAACAATTGTTGTTCTTCACTTAATTTGTTGTTAACATTCAGATATTTTCCTTTTGATAGCTGCACTTGTGTAGTTAACTCTATCATGGTTGGTTCATTGATGCATGGTACCTTGAGTTCATATGGCAGAAATGTATGGGACATACCTATTGCTGCAGGAAGTTTGGCTACAAAAAGAGTGGCTATAGGAAGAACGTTTGTAGGAATAGTGGTTGTAGGAAGAGTAGGTAGAAGTGTCTCGACTAGAGCAACAGAATGAGAAGATGATGCTTCCCCAAATTCATAATGGTTTTGAATGATGTTATCCAATACTTCATCTTTGTCTTAAAGTTGCATAAAAGAGCTTCTTCCTAGCATCATAAGATGTGCCATAAAATCAACTTCCTTGGCCTCTTCACCAATAGTTGGCCATATGAGATTATCCTCATCATGGGATGGCTGAGCAAGAGGATAAAGAACAAGCTTTTTGGTACTCTTCCCATTAGAAATGGTCATGTATCTCTCTTGTCCTACACCCAATATATGCATCTACAGTTGCTAACCACGACCTTCCAAGAATAATGGGATACCCGCCTAGTGTAGCTTTAGGAGAAAGAATCATGAAGTTTGTTGGGTACTCCCAAGAGTCTAGAATTACCACAAGATCCTACATTATACCATCAGGATTAACAATAGAACTATTAGCAAGCTGCAAGATAGTAGGAGTAGATCCCATGCTTGTAACATTTAGTTGCTATAGGATGTCCTTAGTCATTACATTTATTGCTGCCCCTAAATCAATCAAAGCATTCCTTATTTGGATCTTGTTTATGACAACTGCTACCACACGACTACCTGGGTCATTGTACTTGGGGATAGTCACTTTTCCAAGCATGATGTTAGCTAGTTGTCCCACCACATGAACCATAGTGGGATCTTTCTTCTTCCTTCCTGGCTTCTTGAGGCATACTTCTTTGATTGCCTTGCCATAGATTGGGACATCCTTTATGGCCTAAAATAGAGGTATCTGGACACATATATTCTTTAGCTGATCCAAGATGTCAAAATTTGTGTCCTCCTTTTCTTCCTTTTTCTTGGCAACTTCCAATCTTTGAGGGAATGTTGGTTCTTGTTCAGTTTGCTTGACTTGGACTAGCTCAGGATTTTTAGGTGCACTTGGCTGAATGGGATCATTTAGAGGTTCCTCTTCCTCTTCCACAGGAAGCTTAATGATAATAGGTTTGGAAGGGGCTGGTAAAGTAGTTCCTAAACACAAGTTGATGTTAATTACACTCACAACATATGCAGAAAATTGATTTGAATCAACAAAGTATACAAGCTATTGCTGTGGTTTGTTATTTGGATTGGGTGTGGGCTGAGCTAGTAGCTGAGTAGGTTTAGTTGCATTTGAGCTTGAATTAGTAGGTGGAGGAATTATAGTAGACTGTTGGGGCTAAGAAGGTGGTTGCATGTAACTGGTTGTCTGGGTTGGCCATTGTTGTCCTCCCCTCCATTGATTTGTTTGCTACCAATTTCTTGGAGGTGGTTGCCAATGCCCTTGATATTGCTGTCAATTCCCCTAAGGTTGCTACCACTATGGTGGAGATTTTTGATGATTGGGACAAGTATTTGGAGGGTTACCCCAAGGTTGTGGTGGATATCCTCCATAGTTGGATGGATATAGGGGCTTCCATTGGTTACCAGATGAATAGGAATTGAAATATGGGCCTACATAAGATAGAGGATCTGGTAGCATACCTTGTCTTGGAGCCCAAGGCCTCCTTTGTGTAACATACTAGACTTGGTCTTCTTCAATATAGATTGGTTTGAACTTAGGTGGAATATGCTTACTTTCAATATTAGCCACCATCTTGCATCTGCAATCCTTCTTCTTTTTTTTTGTAGTGGGGGAAATACTCTACCAACATTGCCTCTTCCTCCTCTTGTTTCTTCTTAGCCTGAAATGTATCCAGCTGAGTAGCTAGATTGTTTATGATGTCTTTCTTGAAATATTCTAGCAAGTGTGCGATCTCCATCCTTGAAACTCCACTAGTGGATGACTTACCCATAGAGGATTGGTAAACTCTCCCTTTCTTTGAAGCTTCCCTACAGTAGTTTTGGCATATTTTCTTGATGTCTTCCCAAGGAACTTGGGTGATATCTCCTCCTACCATCATGTCCAAGGCATTAGTGCAATTCTCATTAATTCCTCTTAGGAAAAATAACTTTTGGGATTCTTCATTGAGGGTATGGTGTGGAGATTTATGTAAGTAGAACAAAAACCTTGAAATGTAATCCTCCAGGCTCTCATCTTCCTTTTAATGCATCCTAAAAATGTCATCTCCTCTCATGCCATTTCCCCTACAATATTCCTTGTATTTCTCAAGGAACTTTGTTTTCATGTCCTCCCAATTTTCCATATTATCTCTGCCTAGGCTCATGAACCATCTTAATGTAGCCTCTTTTAAGGTGGTAGAAAATACTTAAGCCTATGAGTGTTAGTGGTATAGTCATAAATTTTGTAGAGCATATCAAACTCGAACAAGAAGGTATCAGGGTCCTCTGTAACAAGTCCATAAAACTTAGGAAGGGATGAAGCAGGGATATTTTTGATATTGTCAACTTCATTCTGATGGGAAATGGGGAAAGGAAAAGCTGGTTGGTTAGGTCTATTTCTATTTGCATCACCCATTCTCGCTTGATGGATTTCCCAAGTGAAGGGATTCTCAAATTGATTTGGGTCTTCAAAGGAAACTTCAGAACTGGTTATATCAAATATGCATCAACAAAGGGGTTTGGCTCTTCTTCTTCTTCGTTCCTTGGAATATTTGGAAGCTCTTCTAGCAATGGATTAGGATTATTATGAAGGAATCTCCCATAAGCATATCTTCTCCTTCCTCTATGCATGCAATATCAAATCACTATTAGCCAACTCACATAAAGAATTGGTAAAGAATAAGGGTGGGGGGGTCATTACTTCCTAAATGAGGGGTACGCTCATAACAACTTTCAAAAATACTACAACAAGAAAACTATCAGTGACTCCAAAGAACTCTTGAGTTTGACACCATCCCCAACAACAACACCAAAAAAGTTGGCCTCCTACAATGATTTAACAACTAGGTCTTTGCATTTAAAGATATCAAGTTTCCACAATCCATCAAGTAGTTGCAATAAAATTTCTAGATTTGATTATGTTTTTAGTTTTTCACATCAACGTTTTGAATCATACTACATGATCCATCATCATGATTGAAGAGAACTAGAGGAGAAGAAATGGATTTTTGCAGACCAAAGCAAGCTAAAAAGAGAGAGGGGATACAAGGAAGGAGGTACACAGTTTGAGGTTAAGGATAGATTAAAAAATAGAAAAGAAATGGTGTAAAGGAGAAAATAAAGAAGGAAAATGAACCCTTAATAGCACGTTGAAGAGGGAATAAAGAATAAAAGAATTTAAAACAAAGAAAGTTAAAAATGAATCAAGATAATCTTGAATTAAAGTGTAACATAAAACTTAAAATTTGAACAAACAAAAAGGTTCAAATTAAAAGGAAACAACAAGAGGAAGGAAGCAAAAACAATAAAGAGAACCCAAAAATAAAATAAAATATCAAAATATTTATTATAAGAGAATTGCGTAATATATAATTTTTATTAAAATATAATAATAATAATAATGAAAATAATAATAATATAATATAAAATATTTTGAAGAATAAAAGAAATAAAAATTAAAAAAAAACATAATAATAATAATAATAATAATAATAATAATAATAATAATAATAATAAACTATATATAATGAAATAACAAAATAAATAAATAAATAAAGAAAAATGGGATAATGGAAATGATATAATTATAAATGGGGAAAATAAAAAAAATAAAATAAATAAAGAAATGAAATAAAAGGATTTGGGATATATAGATATCTCATAAATTTTATTTTTATTTCTTCATTGACACATTTTAATTATTTTTCTCGTTATAATTATATCATTTTATTATCCAATTTTTCTTTCTTTCTTTCTTTATTTTATTTTGTTATTTTCATTATATAATAGTTTTATTATTATTATTTTTTATGTTTATGTTTTTTATTTTTATTTCTTTTATTCTTCAAAATATTTTATATTATTATTATAAATATTATATTAATATTATTTTCTTTATTATTATTATTATATTTTAATAAAAAATATATATTATGCAATTCTCTTATAATAAATATTTTGATATTTTATTTTATAATAAACATTATATAATATTTATAATATAATATTTATTATAATAAATATTATTATATAATTCTCTTTTAGTCATTATTTATTTTTTAGGCTCTTTTTCTATTTGTTTTTAATTGGTTCTTTCCTCGATTTATTTTTGGGTTCTCTTTATTGTTTTTGCTTCCTTCCTCAGATTGTTGTTTCCTTTTAATTTGAACCTTTTTGTTTGTTCAAATTTTAAGTTTTCCGTTACACTTTAATTCTTTATCTTGATTCATTTTTAACTTTCTTTGTTTTAAATTCTTTTATTCTTTATTCCCTCTTCAACGTGCTATTAAGGGTTCATTTTCCTTCTTTATTATCTCCTTTACACCATTGCTTTTCTATTTTTTAATCTATCCTCTTTATTGTTTTTGCTTCCTTCCTCAGATTGTTGTTTCTTTTTAATTTGAACCTTTTTGTTTGTTCAAATTTTAAGTTTTCTGTTACACTTTAATTCTTTATCTTGATTCATTTTTAACTTTCTTTGTTTTAAATTCTTTTATTCTTTATTCCCTCTTCAACGTGCTATTAAGGGTTCATTTTCCTTATTTATTTTCTCCTTTACACCATTTCTTTTCTATTTTTTAACCTATCCTTAACCTCGAACCATGTGCCTCCTTCCTTGTATCCCCTCTCTCTTTTTAACTTGCTTTGGTCTACAACAATCCATTTCTTCTCCTCCAGCTCTCTTTCATCCTAATGATGGATCATGTAGTATGATTCAAAATGTTGATGTGAAAAACTAAAAACACAATCAAATCCAAATTTTTTATTGCAACTAGGTCTTTGCAGCCATGATTTAGAGATTGGACATCTAACCTGAATAGATGTTTCAATCATCATGAAGGTGCATTTAACTTGTCAACCCAAGGACGTGAACTTGAAATGGGTCAGCACAGTATGTGCATTAGGAACCCCAAAGTAGCCATTTTCATTCTACAACTAAGAAAGACACAATGTTGAAAGTAAATTGCTTGGAAAGGAATAACATAAATACTAATCATCAACCAACAACTACATTAAGTTGAAATGCATGACATAAATGAAAATCTGAGCAAACAAATAGGAAACTACTCTGTCTGCTTTGGCTGCAGGAAAAATCACATAATGGAATTCTAGTGGCTACAGGAACAGTCGGTGCCAGATTCTTATCTAATTATTGAACATAAAGTAATACTAAACTAATACTATACTAAAGGAAATATTACTCACCAAGTGGCCCCCCTTGGATAAGTATCCTCTAAAACTAATGTAAACTCAGATACTCAAACTTAGAACTTCATTTTTTCACTGGAATTCATGAGTACAAAAGAGTAACATAACTGTATTATTGAAAGCTTAAGAATGCAAGTACAATATCAGATTGCACAACCCCTTGAGAAGGAGCATATGATCCTTCTTTATACTATCAACTAAGCAAGGTGGTCAAATCCACAAACTGGGAGGATGCCATTTAGGGAAAGTAGATAAAGTGGAGAGGTGGTTGCACGCGCATGGAATTTGGTCAGATGTGCCCGCAGATTCAGCATAGAAGTAACGCCTATATTCGCTCAACATCAATAAAGACCATCACAAGGCAGTTACATTCGATTTACATGGGGAATCTCCTGTCGTCAACCTCCTTTGAAGTTTGAATGATTCCCTTGCTAGATGTTATGGTGCATGCCCAACTAGCGCTGTCTTTCTCAATTTAGTATCCTCAAATCATATCTACATGGCAATGTTAGTACACACAATAATTGAATATCTGTAACCACCTTAAAGAACATTCATTAACCACATGCAAGATTAATATAGATAGTCCATATAACATTCCAATGTCATTAAGGATTTGCAGAAATAGGATTAGGCCCAATGTCTATAGTTTGAGGAAATATCATAAAAATATCAACACTTAACATCAGGGTCCATGACATCTTCAACAAATAAATCATAAATTCTACCCAAAATTAGACCATAAACTATACTCATCAATATGTATGCTCACTCTGGGGTAGTGGAACCTTAGTCTGTCCACTAGGTGAGTTGTCCCAACGAAGTGGTTTAGTGAGAAAGACATTCTAGTGTGTCGAATTTCCACCACATAATGAGAGAGTCATGCCCGTGTATCGACTTCCCATCATACTATTCACACCAAAGTTATCCTCCTAAAACTTTAATAAGGCACCACAATGAAAATTCTTTTCTTAAATGATTTTGAATGTCATGTAAAAAATTTTCTTAAAGGGGGTTTTGCTTTGTTTGTGTAACAATCTTCCTCTTAGGGAGCATTGTGCCTAATGTCTCCAAGAGAGGACAAGCCAAAGTGTTAGATTACTGCCCATGGGGTGCCTTGTTTGCATCATGCCATGACAGAAGATTGTACACTCTTGGATGGAATCAAACCCAATGACACCACCAAGAAGAGGACACATCACAGGAAAAAAAATCATGCCATGAAATTTTCCAAAAGATGTCATCTATATATGCCCCCACTTTAAAGCAATTGCTACACTATCACTGTGAGCAATTGCTTTAAAGTGGCCACTGATTTTTTTGTAAGACATGAGAGCTTTCCTCAGAAAACCCTATGCCAAGTCATATGTTTTCAAAGCAAGCTACACCATGAAATAGGAAGGAAGGGTTTCCCCCACAAACACATAAGGTATCTATGGATTTGGGGTTAGTATGTCTGTGCTACAATGTTGTCATAGAGCATGGAACAATCATCATTCCCCAAATACACATAGAAATAGAAGAATGACACAAAGAGAGAAAAAACAAAGAAAAAACTTTTGGGTCAACATGGAAGAAACATAAATGTCTCGATGCCTTGGGTCATCCCCAAAAGGAAAACAAAAGATAAATAAAAAAGATAAAGAAAAAGATTTTGGGTCAACATGGAAGAGACATAAATGTCTCGACGCCTTGTGTCATCCCCAAAATGAAAAAATAAGACAAAATGGAAAATTATTATGACATAGAGAAAAATGAAGGTACATATAGAAGAATGCACAAAAGAGAGAGGAACATCAAACAGACCATCATGGGGGATCACATTACGAACATGCAATCACATAAAAATAAAACAAATGAAAAATCAAAAGACTAGTAAGGCACAGGCGAATCAACCTAAAGCAGATCATCTGCCTCCAAATCCTGATTCGTATAAATGGAAGGTGGGCAACTAGCCAAAGGGACAATGAAAAATGCATTACTAGGAAAAGGCTATCATATTCTTGCCTCCACTTTGTGCAAGACAAAAATGAGCTGAGATAAGTGAGGAAAATGAGCTCCTTGCATTAGAGCAAATAATTTGCAATAAGTGTAAATCATGCAATAGTGAGAATGTTTTAAGATTCTACAAATATTACATGACAAGGAGTAGGAAGGGTCTGTTATGCAATCACTCGATGGAAATCATTGCCATTGAAGTGAAAGTTGCTCAATACTAATTTGAATGCATGGCACTCATTAGTACTATGTCCAAGAGTTTGGTGGTATCAACACTGTGGAACATTTGCATCTTTAGGATATATTATGAGCCTATCTTTCATTGGTGCTAATGTTGTAAGTTCTTTGTTTAGAATTATTTGTAGTTTCATTTCACTTTTAGGTGGTAGACAAGGGAACTTGAGTTTTTATAGCTTTTAGGGCCTCTTGCACTTACTAGATTCACCAACTTCTCTAGATGGGATTAGGGCAGGAAGTCCCAAGATGATCTTGTATTTGTTATCGTTATCCTTAGGAGGTATGGGTTGCTCTTTAGGAAAGAGGAAATTTATATTAGGAGGGGGATCTAAGATTACCATACCATCACTATGAAGCCTTAGGTATTCTTTAGGAGCACTTATGTTCAGAGGGGGATCTTGATATCCCATCCCTTTGGTTTTTTCAGCTGGTATTTGTTCTAGGAGTTGATGAATTGTATATTCACTTGTTGTATCACATCCTTGTTTGCGTAGGATCATAAATCCTCTACCATATGTCTCTTCAAAGTTGATTGATGTGTTGGTTACTTTATTCACATAGGATGGTTGAATGCTTTCTTTTTTAGAGGAGCTAGGTTCACCTATGATAGGGAACTTAGGGTCAACTTATGATTCGATTTTCGGATGTAAAATTCCAAACATCTCATGTTGTGTGGGTTGTTTCATTGAAGGATAAAAGGATGCATTGGATTCAAGGTTGTTAAGGAAATCATTTATGAATTCATTCATGTTGGCATTATCTTCTCCAATGATGTCAACATCATGAGGAGGAAATGCATTAGGAGTTGTGTGAGCATGAGTGAGTTCAATGTCATTAGGGTCATTTCCAAAAACACAATATGAAACATCAACCAAAGAGAACAAGGATTTCCACACATTACCTAAACAATTCTCTGTTTTCAAAATTTTAAACCTAAACATGGCAATTTACTGATTAAACAATGCAATAAGTTGAAAATGAAATATTTTGGTGCAATTTTGGAACTTTTGATAATGCACTAAAATGAAGCAATTTAAGCTATTTAATGCAAAGAAATTGATGAAACAAAAAATTTGGAAATTGAAACAAGATAAATGCACCAAACAAAAGCTAAAAACTAAGATTTTAATGTCCTAAAATTGCAGATCTGTAGCTAACAAGGACTCATTCGCTAGTAAGCGTGAATGGGTCCTAGTTAGGTCTTTCTAGGATCTTTTTGTGGATCTTAGAGTCAATTTTAATGTCTTTTCAGATGCCAGAAGCTTCAGGCTAGACTTGATTAGGGACGTATTCGCTAGTAAGGGAAAATGGGCCTTGGTAAGGTCTTTTTAAATTATTTTTTAATGGTTTGCAAGCTTTCAGATATATTTTTTAGTTCTAGGTTGTAGACAGTGAAATGCAGCTTCATATTTTCTAGAAATTCAATGCAAAAATGTAATAGAAAGATGAAATGCAAGACCTAGGTTGAAATGCAATTTTTTATTTATTTTCAAATGCAACTGAATGATATCTAAATGAGATGCAAAATGACTGATTTGTTTTTGTACTTTTCAGATTTAAGAAGTGCAAAGAAATGCAAATCTAAACCCTATATGATATGGAAGATTTAAATGCAAAAGAAGAAATCCTAGTTCAATGCACATCTAAATGCAATGAATGCAAGATTTTAACTTAAAATGCAATGAAAGACTCCAACATTTAGAAAAGTACAATGTTGAATAAGTTAGGTTCACCAAAAATGAAATGGTGGAAAATAGGATCCACTCTAATGAATGAGAAAAATTGATGGATCACTTATTTTCCAAGTCCAAAATCACTTCAAATATGCAAAATAAGATGCTAATAACAACCATAAAATGACCCTAACTATTATAGCCACTATGAGGAATGTTTTTAGAGCATAAAAAGTTGTGTACCTAGCCAAAATGTTGTTATTTTTGAGCTATGGAGGACTCATTCGCCTTCAGGGGTGAATGGGTCCTTTAAGGGTTTCAAAAAATTGATTTCAGGATCCCGTACCTTGATGTCTTCACTCTTGAAATCTTGGTTATCAAGTTTCAAAAGCCTATAGTTAATTCAATATAGCTCTTTCCATGATCTTGCACTTTGAATGACAACTTTAGCAACATTGCAACTTTGACAACTTTGCTCCAAATCTTGCTCAACTTGATCTTCAACCTGTAAATCTGCAATAACACACTCAAGGGCAAGAAACAATTGTTAATTTGTTAGTGAATGGGGGTTTTTCCTCAGTCAAACCCCTTGTAGGTAATTAAACCGAATGATGAAATGAATGAAATGAAGCATGCAAGTGCAATAATGTAAATGATGTCATCTTGGATTTTGTCTTGTGAATCAATCCACTAACAATCATGGAGTGGACATGAAGAATGTAGATCTTGGATGTAGGATGATGCTTGTAAATAGATCCTCAATGCAACATTAACTTCTTAGCTCAACACACATGAATGCATTAAACCCTTGAAATGATGATATGATCTTGAATTGTTGCAATAAACACTTGAAATCTACCTTGAAATTCCTTATGAATACTCTTGAAATGCTCTAATTCTCTTGCTTTTGATCTCTTGAAGTCACACAAAATTGCTAGGTAAAAACAATGTGAATTAACTCCTTATTTATACTAAATTAGGATATTAATCATGAAATTCAAAGAACTAAGGCCAACACCAGATCTAGAAAGAAACATAATTAAATTCCTGCTAGAATGAAATTTAAAAATTAGGGTCTCATGAAGGGAGGACCCATTCGCCACCAAAGGTGAATGGGACTTGGCTAAGTTTTTAGGACCAAAACTTTGGGGAGCTGAAAGAAGGCCAAAAAACCATTTTGGATCAACTGAGAAAGGGGTGTCCTGTTAAGGGAGGACCCATTCGCTCACCATTAAGGGCGAATGGGTCTTGGCTCAACTTACCAGGACCAAACTTTAACCAATGAAATATTTTTATATTTAAATTATAATTGTCGGGAAAGATCCTCAGGAGGTGTCAAAATTAAGGCCTAAAAAGAGGGTTAATAATTCCATTTAACCACAATAAATTAAGACTACTTAGATAAATGTGAAAGTGCTTTAAAATAGTTTACAACACTTAAAAAAGGTACATATTATGCATATTTTATTTAGAAAGGGGCCCATAAGGTTTAATTAAGCAAATAAGTCCTAGAAAGTGTGAAAGTGTGTTACAACACTTTACAACACCCACTCAAGGACCAATTAAAGCATGGTTTTAGTCAAATAATGGTCCTAAATGATGTGAATGTGTACAAGACATTATAACACCATTCCAAGACACCATTAGTTCAATTTTAATGTCAATTATGAAACCATGCAAGAAAAGGATACTTTTTCCTTTACTACATCTATAGAATCCAATGGAGTTTTAACCAATCCATATTATCATTGATCCAAAAATAAGCTTATATAGGTATAACCTATTGGAAATTACCGAACAAGTTCTTACGATGTTGAAATTAGATATTAGAAACTTAAATACATGCAGGTTTAAGCTTATGAATTGCCTTTACCATACAAAAACCCTAATGAGCCAAAAAACCTATTAACAACAAATATCAGACAAGAAAGCGTAACAAGAACCGAGGATTAAGCATCCTCAATAAGGCTCCAAGCCTTATTTAGGTCCTCCATTGTATCCTCAAGGATGTCCTTGATCTTCATCTTCTTGGATTGATTAACTTCTTCCCTGTTCCCTTTTTTCTTCTATTGTTTTTTAATTTTTCCCTTTCCCAAGATAGTAGCTATGACTACTCTTTTCATCAGCGCATCCATAACCCTACAAACGTTCAACATATCATTCTCGATAACTGGAACCTACTAGAGTTGTCTTCTTTCTACATCATTTTCTCAAGAAGCTCCATCCTTTCTTCCAACATTTCCATTTTTTTTTTCTCCATTTCCATTTGCTTATCTTTCAAGCCGTCTTCATTACTAGGGTGAAACCTCAAAAATGGTTTGTTTGAATATGTATGTTTTAGGACAAAGAACAACCAAATTTCTACAAGTTTCACTCAAGGAAACCCTAGACATCTCAATCCAAGGATGGAATGAGGGAAAGAGAGTTGCAATAAGGTGTCCTAGGTTGTGATTAAAGGTATAAAGGGAGTTCACCACCAAGCTAGGGCTTGGGAAGACAAGAAATATAAATGATATGCAAGACTTAAGTAAATGACCTAGAAATGAGTTCAAATCAAAATAGTAAATTGAGAAAGTACAGAGGTGCACTTGGAAACCTAAAGAGGCTTAGAATAATGTTTGAAAACTTGAAAATGATGATTTTAATGCTTACTGGGACTCATAGTCCAGGTTGGGTGATTTAGTCCTAGATTAGGGTTTTTAGGAAGAAATTGGAATCTTGTAGTGTTAAGTCTGAATCCTTCGAAACCCAAAATATCTACTATACTAGGACTCATCTGCCACAAGTGGTGTAGTAGTCCCATTTTGTTTTTTCAAAAATTCAAGGTTTGAATCTATTCTTCTATCTCTATTCCTCCTTCCCGTTTTCATTTCTAGATATGAACCCATTAAAAATCCTACAAAACAAAATATTGTATTGATTTGCTTATGGGGGATTTGCCTTGGTCAAACTCCTAGTTTGGTAATTAAACCTTGATAGAAATAATGGATCTTGAATGTAAATGTGAATGAAAACCCTAATCTTAAGTATATCTAATATTAGGAGATCTAAGGTGCAATGAAATCCTATTCTAATGTAAAGATGTGTGAATGAAGCATACAGATGATGAATCACTTTGGGAGATCTCTAATCACCCTAATAAGTCACAATAATGTATCTACCTTCCTTTAGGATGAAAATAAAATGATAATGGAGGATGGAATCACTTAGGAAACAAGTCATTAGGATTGTTTTGATGGCTAGTTGCATCTCTCCAACCTAGAATCCATCATGATTCCCCATAGGAAACCATCATCAATCCTTGATGATGCTAGATCTTAAATGAAAGTGAGCTTGAAGACCTGCAAGAACACTATTATGCTGCTCCAAGACTTCAAATTTTCTTGCTACTTACTCTTGAATGCTCTTGTGAAAGAATACTTGAGTGCTCAAGTTGGTATTATGAATGCTTAGGCTTTCTTAGGTGAAATAATGATTTGAAACCTTGTTTATATAGGCACATAATCTAATTTATGGTTTATTAGATCTCAAATATCGACATCAACCAAAAATTTGAATTGAAAAACTTGATTTCTTGCTCAAACCCTAAAAAGGGGCCACACGAGACTCATACGCCAATTGTCGCATGGGTCCCACCTAGGGGGACTCATATGCCCAAGGTGGCATATGAGTCCCACCCTAGCTTTTCGGGGTGAGTAAATGTCAGGTTGTTAGAAAATTGAATACCTTTGTTAATTTTGTTTGGTTTTTAGTTGATATAATCCTTGAGATATGAAATAAAGGGTCTTAGGGGCCTATTAATGATGATTTAAAGGGTCATAAATGCAAGGGTGCCAAATAGGTCTAAAGTAAGTGTGAAATTGTACCATCTCCAAGAAGGGAGTACAATTCTCTACACTACATTTAGCACCCACTTTAGCACCCATATGACTCTACGTGTATATGCAAGATAAAAGAATCCAAACAATAGACTTCATAAATCATAAAAGGATACTCATATGGATTCATTCACAAACATGGGGGAATGAAGCCCCATTGTAGCTATCTGCAAAACCAAAATGTTAGGAACCACATCCTGCAACACAAATTCATTAGTCATTAGAAAATCCTCTTATCTAACTTCTAGAAATCAAATTTGAGTGTAGATATATGCCCGAGCCTTGATTTTTCTTGCTTTATGGAGGTGGAATCAAGGTAGCAGTCTAGCTGCATCAAATTAGATAAGTTGTATCATAGGGTATTTCCAAGTACCATACCACATAGTGATATAAATTTGATTAGAATGGGAGAAAAATCATGAATCCAATACAAGAAATGGCATGGAAAATGGAGCTCTCTAGTCCCCAATATGCTATTTTGAGTGAAAAAGGAACTTTTAACCCTAATATGATAAATACCTTACTTGAACATATATAAGAGTAAAAAGTGAAGCAATTTGTAATCATTTTTTCTTTTACCTTCTTGTAGTTTGATTTCGTTGGAGGAAAATTGAGGATGCTGAGCGTACGAGCATATGTCCCCCCGAGACTCAATAGCCTGCATGAGGAGGTAGCGCGAGGTGACCTACAACATCCGATGAGTGGATTCTTCTCTACCTTAGCTTTGTTTTTATGCATTTAATTTATGTTTTACGTATTTCTAGATAGGCTTAGGACCCTATAAGAAAAATTCGCAAAGTGTCCATTTTTTTCATAAAGTGTCCCATTTTTTCGCATAGTGTCCCACTTTTCTACAAAGTGTCTCATTTCTTTGCAAAGTGTCCCAAAAATGGCATAAAGTGTCTAGGACCCTTAGAAAGGTATCCTAGAGCAACTTTATCAAAGTGTCCCTTGATTGCTTACAGATTCAGGGATGGGAGCAGCTGTCCCCTAGTTATTACCAAGTTTTAGAGAAGATTATTTTAGAGGACATGGTTGGTTGATGTTGGTTGGTGGGTGGTTTTGGGTCTTCATTGGGTGTTTTCTATTTTGGTATTCCCACTTCCCTTTGGGTTCCTTTATGGACCCTAATTTCTTTGTATTTGTGACTTCCTATTATTAATAAATTTTTACCCTCTTTTCCAAAAAAAAGTAAAGCTAATGAAAATGCTTAGGTAACCACTATAGAAAATGAATTGGAAATTATATCTAAGACCTCATCATGGTCAAAATTTGCAAGTTTCAAAGATAAATATGTTGGACATGAGATATATTGATAGATAGGAAGATTGGTGTAATAGATTTCAAGGTGAAGAATACACAAAAGAAGTGATAAATTTCATTAACATGAAAATTAATGGTTTCCTCATTCATGATGGTATTACACAATGTGTGGACTATGGAAATCTTAGTGAGAAACAACATAAAGTAGTCAACATTATCCTGTCACACTATCACACACATCAAAATATATTTCCCCTATATATTATAATTCAAGGCACTATTGGAATAGGTAATTCTTATGTGATTGGTGTCATTAATCAAGCACTTGATTTTTTTTCCAATCAATCTCCTTTGCTTCTACTTGCACCAACTAGAGTTGCAACATTCAACATTCTAGAGAATCAACAATTTATTCAAAATTAAGAATACCAAGAAGAGATTTCAATGAACTAGATTGAACAAGACTTACAACTTTCAAAGAGGAAATATCACATGTCAAATACATATTGATAGATAAAATTAGTTTCCTTGGAGATAGGTTTCTTGAAAATAAAGATTCTCAGCTTCGATAAGCATTTTAGAAAAACTCTAATCAAAGTTTTGGAGGTATGTTTTCTATTCAAATTACTCATATTCTATATTTTACATTACAATACATTTTATTCAATTTTATTACAATTCCTTTCATATAATACATATTTTTCAATATTTATATTATTTTTTTATTTAGACATATATATGATTTTAGTGGAGACTTGGAATAGTTATTTATAGTCAATACCATGCAACACTACATGAAAGGGGAAAAAGAGAGAAAATCTAATATGGAAATAATTCAAAATAGTGGCTACTTTAGATAAACATTGAACAACAAATATTTCATCAAATCTTGAAAAATATAAAATGATGTAAACCCTACAATCAACAATTGGCTCAAGATCAAATGCAAACATCCATGTATTAGAGAATGAAGAATTCAAAATTAGTATTCATTTGTTTTCAACAAATGATAATTTTTACATCCATAATAGAAAAAAGTTATATTCATTATCAAATCAGGAATTTCCTAAAGCATTGCAAAAAAAAGGTTTGGACTATTAGTGCCACAAAAGGAGGTGCAAAACATGAAATTGATATGGAATTATTACTTAGTAATAATTCAAGAGTAATGTTAACATCAAAATTATGGAAAAAAGCAAGACATGTGAATGTAGCTGTTAGATATATTCAAAATATTGTATATAGACTAAAATTAAACCACCCCAACCGCCAATGCATGTAATTTTTGAGTTTGATAGTTACTCTAGAATACCATT
>VDFB02325255.1:0-37357 GCA_007258455.2 Sequoia sempervirens | reverse complement strand
TAGGATATCATAGAACCTTCATTTTTTTTTGAAATGTAGACTGGTCTCTTATTTATCTATAACTAGGTTTGGAGGCCTGACTCATCATGCACAACTTTGCCACATCAGAAAATTTTTGAAGTGTGTAAAATTTGAATTTTTAAAGATTTGACCAAAACTTAATCATGGAACCCCCAATAGTTGAACCAAAAAAAATCATTTGTTGCTTGTAGAATATGATATTTTTATTTAAATTAAAATTAATATACAACCTAAGTGGACCAAATACTTATTGATAACCATAAATCTTTGATATCTCTAACTTTTATATTCAACACATATGGACTAATAGTTGAACACAAAAAATATATTTGTTGTTATAAAAACAACACATAATGATTTAAAATATAACTTATATTGAACAAAAATGGACCAATAGTTGAACACTAAAACTTTTTGAAAATCCTTTACATTTAATGGGAAAATACATGTTATTTATTGTGCTCACCTTTTATATTTGTGATAGGAAAAACTATTAATATAAAATTATCCAATGCTTGTACATTGCTACCCCAATTGTTGTACACATAAGAACAATATTTTCACTATGATAACAATACTTGTTTAAAAAAATGTCTTATTATTAAATGGGCATTTTATTTTTTAAATGACACTTATAGTGCGTAGTTATGATATTTTATTTGAGACAAAAAAATATTTATTTTACTTTTTTGTGAATGTATTTATGTTTTTTTCATATAACATTAAGAGGTTCTCATGTGTTCAAGTATGGGTCCATTTTTTATCAACATTTGGTTTTTTCTTTATTTACATTTGGATTGTTTATTTACAATATATAATATAAATGTGGTAAGACTGGGTATTATCATCACGATTGAGTGCGCAACTATTGGACCCTGCACAACTATTGGGCCCTCTCCCCTAATAAATATTTTTATTTTGTAGTGGGGCAAGTTCGCATGGCCGTAGATCATTTGTTGTGTGATCTCAGCCATTCCTTGCCATCTCGCGATGACCCCACCACATTGTCTTTGTTGATTGCGATATCACGGGCGAGCACCATGTGTCTCATCTGGTGAAGCTGAAGGAATGATAAATACTTTAATGCGTCTTTAATACATTATGCCGTGAGTTACTAAAGCAGTTATAAGATGCATGTGTTTTAAATCAACGAAGATGTTATAATCCTGGTAGAAAGATGCTCGATGGTTAATAACAAGGCTGGCGACTATGTTGAATGAATAGGATTTCTGATGGTTGAGATCCACAGTTGCCCACCATTGCGTGATCAAAAGTTGTGAGGTCTTTATTGATTGCAATATCACGGGTGAGCACCACGTGTCTCACCCGGTGAAGCCGAAGGAATGATAAATACTTTGATGCATCTTTAATACATTATGCCGCGGGTTACTATAGAAGTTATAAGATGCATGTGTTTTAAATTAACAGAGATGTTATAATCTCGGTAGAAAGGTGCTCGATGGTTAATAACAAGGCTGACGACTATGTTGAATGAACAAGATTATCGATGGTTGAGATCCACAGTTGCCTGCCATTGTGTGATCAAAAGTTGCGAGGTCTTTATTCATTGCGATATCATGGGCGGGCGCCACATGGATCTCCTTGGCAACAAGTAGTATGGTGGGGCAATGACTACCTAGCCTACAAAAAGGCATGGGCATTTGCATGGCTTATGCCTGCCGCTCTTTTGTTAACGGTTGTCAGTGTCAATTAATGTACATTTCATTAATTAGCTGCTGTGTATTTCCTTAGTATGTTCAATATAATTTTTTTCTTTAAAAAATTGTTCTCTACTTTTTAAAACTTTTAAAAATTGTTGTATATTTAAATTCTTAAAAATATAGAATAAATTTTTGTTCTTTAAAAAATAATTTTACTTTGAATTATTTTAAATATAATTAATAAAACAATTTTGAAGTATAAATATATATATATATATATTTATATAACTATATATTACATAAAAAAAACAAAGTTCAAGACAGGGCGGTTGTACACAGTTGTGCACAATAGCCCATATGGCTATTGCGTGCAATAGTCTATGGACTATTGTGGCAGCGCAACCCTATGGGGAGAAAGGGGGAGGGTATGGCCTAGCCGACCCCCCCTTACCCTCATTTCAAATGTTTAAATTCCTTCAAAAATAAAAGCACGCCAATAGTACCCCATTTCGGCCCAGAAAATGATAAAATGCGAACTCAGATTGTTAAGTTTAAAAAAAATAAATATAAATATTTATATATATATAGGTATATATATATATATCTATATGGATGTATATATATATATATGTGCACATATATTTATATATATATATATTTCTTTTGGCTAACCATTCTATTAAAATAGAACTGGGTAAAAACAAGAACATGATTTCCATATAAAGATCCCCAATTTTTTTTTTATATATAAATATGTATAAATAGGGGTATCTGTTGGTTTTAGAAAGGAACTAATTTTCCCATAACAAAATTTCAAAGAAATCCAGAACATTTTAAGCGACAATTATGGAACTTGGAGTCCTGAGCTTGCCGAGAAGTTGATGATGAAGCTTTCCTTGATCCGAACTGGCCTTTTCGAAGAGCTCCTCTTTCTTTCTTCAGAACTTCTCCACCAGATTTCCTTGCTAAATTCTCTAGTCTAAAATTTAATCCCGAAAAAACCTCTCTTCCAGAACAATGAAAAATAAATAGATTCTACAGAGGAAACAAGAGAGGATCCTAATTCTTTCAGAACTCAATATTTTCTTTTCAAGCTTCTGTCAATCTTCCCGTGAATGAAAATCTCACAATTTTACTATTAAATAAAATATATCTTCTTCTTTTTTGAAAAATTCATAAATCAAAATTAAAAGAAGCTTTCTAATTCAATAACAACTTTACAGCCAAAACTCAACATTCATTGGTTGTTTTCTTCTTCTTCTTTTTATTGATTTTTTTTTCTATTTAACAAGACTTTTTGTTTTAATTTTGATTTTGCAAGTTTTACTTGCAATTCACACAATTTATTTTATTTAATTATTTTATTACATAATTATCCTAAACATGCTGTTTTAATTAATTTATCTAAATACCAATTTTAAATAATTTAATTTAACCTTTCAATAAATTACAAAGGCTTTTAGTTTAAATTTTTTTATATTTTAATACAACTATTCCAACGCAATTATCAACATTTATTAACATCATTTAAATATATAAATTACATCATACAAAACACCAACGTAAAATAAATACCAAAAGTACACTCACACAAACCAATATAATAAAATGCAAAAATGACAAAGGTCAAAGATGCACAATACCACTAAACAAAAGACAGGTTGACAAACTTGGGACGGGGTGACTTCCTTGTCATCTCTGTTTCAACTTCATGCCCGTTGGGTTAAATTGATGCTCGCCTTGTCCTGCCAAAGCAGGTGGAATCGAGACTGTGTCCTTGCAATTCCTGCATAGCAGGGAACTCGTGAACGAGTGGTACTACACTATCCCCTCACCAAAGCTATAATTACAATTACAACATCAAGTATAAAATAACATTGTTAAACCAACTGATCTCAACAATTCATCATAAAATTATTACTAATCCACTACATCATAATGTACTACTGAAATCAAATTAAACATCACCAAACCAAATGTAACCATAATGTCATATCATAATATCCATGTCATCCAATGAAGTAGCATAATCATCAAGTAGTCTAAACTATCCAATCCACCAATCCAAACAATAAACAGTAACTATCAAAGTCTCAAAGTATCAAGCAAAACCATATAAAAATAACAAGTCCAAACAACAAAACGAGGGGTATTACACATAGTTTTGTATGAAAACGTCCACAATTTCTTATAACTTTTTGATTCCAAGAGGAAGGCAAGAGAACCATTCCATTGTTGGTCCAGCCAAACTTCGAGGGAATAGTCGCATTAGATAAGTGTCATCATATACAACATCCATACAATGAACATGAAATTCTATGATGTGATATTCAGGGTTACCACTTCCATGATATTTGTCAAATTTAGGTATCTTGCACCCTTTCAGGAATGGAACCATTGCAATGCTTCTGTTGTAATGCCCCGTCGTGCAAACCCCAAGGAACAAGTAAAAATGCAATTTTTTTTTTAAAGAATATAAGGAATGTACTTAAGTATTCCAACATAACAATGTTCTAAGTTGCACAACAAAATCCCTTGGGATACACAAGGTGACATTACCAAACTATCCCATAACAAAGATAATAGATGAACATTAAATATCCAATTACGTAAATCCATTCATTCACATATCATCATTTAAACATTCATTAATGATAACCACATTAATAAGAATAATTCATATAAAACCATACATGCAAATCACAAATAAATTAATTATGAAGATATTAAGTATATATTTTTCCACAAATACAACATAGCATTAACAATATTTACAAATGGTAGTTCACAGATGATTTACATGGTATGATAATACATTACATCAGTATGATAGAACATCTCAATGAACACATATACAAAATTACATCATAAGTCTTCCCAACGCATGTGGGAGTGATACATCAATATATAAAATACATCTGGAGTACAAATATACATTTTGTAACATATGAATCCTAGATCAACAACATTTGCAAAACTATGCACTGAATGGTACAACTGCATCATAAGGGGACCAACGGGGTGCGAAGCATGTTCCACCCAACCACCCCCATGCTGGGAGTAAACAAGGAAGGATCCCTGACTAAGCACATCCAAACAATACCCACAAGACTAACTCTAGACAAGATAACATAATATCAAAAGACCACTCACAAAACTAAACAACGATAAATCACCAAAAGACATAACAATAGACCACTTCTAGAGGATTTAAAAAAAAAAACCCAAATGGAATGCTAGAGGAAAGTGTCATTGCATGGCCTTACATGGATTATCTAGACAACCTATCACAAGATGTCGCCTCATCTATGGTTCTCTTGACAGCCTATCTCAAGGCACCACTCCATAGGGTTAGTCATGCAGAATCGTTAACCTCTCGTGAGGACGAGGCAATGATCATGCCAACCATGGCATTCTTAGCCCACCTTTAGTCTATGATAGTACTAATAGGCAGTTGAGACATCCATAATTATCTTATTAATGTTTAACTACCCAACCCCTAATTAATTACTTAGGTTATCACTGATTACTCTAACTCTACATGGGTTAACCTAATAGCCCCTTTGTGCATTGACCCCCACTTAGAGCCACTCTCCCTAGACACTCAAAACATAAAATCTAATACCAAGGGATTGTACCAACAAGAACACTGAACCAACAAATGGAACATCCGTGAGGTAAAACCATCTCACCAAAGTCATATGAAACACATCCATAAAACGGTACAATCCATGTGTAAACTCAAATCACAACCACAACCAAAACATAGGCCAAATATCATAATATGAGATCAAATTTAAACATCAATATCCCACCTTTGGAAGTTCCTTATCAACAACTTAAGCTCTTATAAAAGGACAAACTAACTCTAGGGTTTTCCCACATGACATAACCCAAATAAGAGAAACTACAATAGATTAAACGAACAATCTTGAGAGTAAACAGTTACATAAAACAACACCATAAAACTCATTTCAATACACAATAAACTCCACCAAATAAATAAATAAATAACTCGAGAATATTCGATTTAAATAAAAACACATAGTTCATTTCTAATTTTCTCAACTACACTTAGCATTGCAATTTTCTTAAAATTACCAAATTAAACCCATAATCACATCATATCAAATCTTTTATATATATACGTATATACGCTTTTTATGCCTATATACATATATACATATATATAAAATAAAACATATATTATATTGATGCATAAAAAAAACACATTATAAAATTAACAGAATAATTCACTGTATATTTTCCCACAGATATATATATATATATATATATATATTTATATAAATATACACATATATATACACACACACACACACACATATATATATACATATGATTATATATATATATATGATTATATATAATACATATACAAAACATAATGAAATCACAGTAAGTACAAAATACAAAGGAGAATTTAAAAAAAAAACTTTTAAATTAAAACATAGGAAGCTTGGGTACTGCATACCTCCTGTATGGGAGGCCGCAACTCCCACTAGGTTGTGTACAACAACCTATAGCTGTTGTGCGCAACTTGTGGTGGCTGCGTACAACCGCCACAGGGGTCGGGGGTGGTACGGCTTCGGCCGACCACTCCCTTCCCAAAATATATATATATTTTTATATTAAATTCCTTTCCAAGCAAAACAATGCAGGTGCACATGATTATATTTTTTTTTTAAAACACAGAACACAAATTTCAATAAGAATATATATATATATATATAATAAATTTTGATTTTATAATTTATCCCTCCACATAGAAATCAAAATGAATAAAATCTTTTAAAAAGAAACAGACAAAATATTATATATATATATTTATATTTATATTTATTTTAGTATAAGTATATATATATATCCACAAGATACTGAATAAATAAAATGAATAATCTGGTTTTTAATCAAATTCATAATAAATCTGGGCATATAAATTCAACTCATAATAAAAATGATTTTCTTATCAAAACAATAATTTCACAACTAAATTTTATTGAAATTTTTTAGAAGGTTTCACTATAGTTTCCTACATAAGATTCAAGGGTTTATTACAAACAAATTTCAATCACAGAACCCTCTTTCAAAAATAGAGAAATTGATTTTCAAATTTGGTAGACAAGATTTTGTTTACAGAACGATAAATCAAAAGAAATAATAAATTTAAAAGAACCTGGAGTCCATTTGATGTTGAATCCAACAACATGACAACCCTTCCTCCTCTTTCGAAACCGGATTTCTTTTGTAGATCCTTCTCAAATTCCTTTTAGCTAATTTCTGAATCAATTTGCTATTCTTTTCTTACAAAACAATTTTCACAAAGAAGCACAAAAAACCTATCTTTTTTCTTTTTCACACAAAAACCAAAAAACCTTTCTCTGTGTGTAGAAAACTTCCTCTTCTCACAATAAAATAAATAAAAATAAATAAGCTATTTCTTTCTTTTTTGAAAATCCAGCCCATCCATTGGTTCTTTTCACTACTTTAAAAGCTCACACTTATCTCACAGATTTTATTAAAAATTCATTATTTTCACATGATATTATCCTCACAAGATATTCTCTTTTGATTTTCAAATTTTAATATCTTGAAAAAGATAATATAGAATTATCACCAACATTATTTATTTAAATTAATTACCTACACCTTTTAATTAATTAAATAACTTTTAATTTACAATATCTAAAATCAAAATTACAATTACTCAAAATTAATCATATCCACAAAATATCATTAATTTATACCATAGAAAAAATAAAGATAAATTAAATGACAACTAACCACAATAAAATAAATAAACAACAACAACCAGAATAGAGAGGACAAAGCGAAAACCAAGACAACAAAACTCATAATGAGGTGACGGAATTGAGACGGGGACACTTCCTTATCAACTCCCTTTTTCAACATCGTACCCATTGAGTTAATTTAATGCTCGCCCTATCCTACCGAAGTAGGTTGAATCAAGACTTTATTCCTACAATTCCTGCATACAAACAAACGTCAAGTAACATGTAAATCCCCATTGCAAACACACCATGAAAGGTGATTGCGGGGTAGTAGGGCGCTCACAAGCGAGTGATGCTACTCTGTCCTTTCACCAAGACTCACTAAAAAACACATCAAGAAACATAGCATCATAGAATCACAACATCATCACATATAATATTAAAGAAAACCATAGCATAACCAAATAATCTAACCACCACATAATGTATCATAAATCATCGTAATAATGTCAAGTGCAGCAAACCGACCAAAGTATGAATCCACACACAACCAAGTCGGTGAACTAATCACCATTGCAAACCAAGTGTCAAACCAACACATAAGAGTATCAAAGAGTAACAACAACATGAGGGGTATTACATCTGTCGAATGGATAAGGGCATAAATTCCATTGGGTTTTCATTATTTTTCCAGATTGTAGGTCTAGCACTTGTTGTGAGAGAAATTTGATTACTATATAGACAGATTGTTTTGCGGATCAGATGGTGGATGAATATGTTTTGAGGTGGTTTGATTGTTTGAGTGATAGGTGGGGTGTTTTGGGTGTTTGTGGGAGGTTGCTATAAGCTTTTCTATGTGATCAATACTTGTTGATATGCTTGTTGTTGGTCTTGCTATTGTTGTGTCAACAATGCTTGTTGTTGGTCTTGCTACTGTTGTTCCGAGAATTCTTGTTGTTGGGCTAGTAGTTGAGCTACTTCTTGTTGCACTTGGTATTTTTGCAAGGCTTGCTATTGAACTGCTTGGTATTGCACTTGCACCTATGCTTGTTGTGCTTGAGCTTGAGCTTGTTGGGAGGCTTGTGTAGCCTGGGAAGCCTGTTCGGCCTATGCAACTTGTACAGCTTGGGCAGCTTGTTGTTGTTGCAACAAGGCTTGAGCTTGTGCTTGGGTAGCTTGTTGTGCTTGTTGAGAAGCTTGTTGATCTTGAAACTGCTGAAATGATTTTTGATAGGCTTGTTGAGCTACTTGCAATGTGATGTTGTATTGGTTTGCCATGTTTAGTTTTGGTCGTGGAGGTGGGGGATTTGGAACGGTGTGAGATATTGTGATGAGAGTTTATTAAGGTGGTTTTTGATGTGTCATTGGATTGATGATAGGAGGTTGTGTGGTGGATGATGCGATTGTTGTGCTAGGTCCTTAGGAGACCACATTTATGGATGGTACAGTGATCGGTTGTGTTGTTTGGATTAGTGTCACTTGGTGTTACGATATCGATTGCATTATTAGAGGATTTGGTATGTTGATTTGATTCATGACTGAAGGATTGCTTTGATTTGGTTGATTGAGGATTGGTAAAGGGGGTTGCCCTAAAACAAGAATTGGTGTGGGTGTCAATGGTAGAGGGGGAAATTGTGGGAAGATGGGTGGCATGTTTCCTTGAGAAAGTAATGATGAGGGATCAAAGATTACCCATTGTCCAAATAGTCCTCCTTGTCCTTATGAAGTCATGGGGAGAGAGACTTGTGTGTCAAGGGAATATGTCGGTGATGCGACAAAAGTGGATGGATTGTTGTTGTCATGAAAGACAAGTGGAACATATGGATGTTTTGGGTTTTGAGGAAAAATATTTGGTTGACCCAAGATGGTGTTTGCATCCAAGTCTTGGTTATTTACAAGGGGATGTGTTTGAAGAGCATGAAGCAATGAAATCCCCTTGGTAACTATGGGTTGACTTGGATCACGAGATGAGATTGGTTGTGGGATGGGTTGAATGATGCTTTGGAAGGAAGGTGTGAATGAGATCGGTGGCATAATCCCAAGAGGTTTTTCCACAATACTACTTACAACATAATCAAAAGGGACTTTATCCCCTTCTTTATCCAATTCCAACATGTATTGTGAAGGATTAAGTCTCATCATCGTGTTGATAATTTTGTGGTTTTTGAGGTTTTGGACCATTTCTATGATTTCATCTTAAGTAATTCCTAGGACATTGTTGGTGATATCCTCCAATTGGCAACCTCCCTCTTGAAGATCTTTTGGTAGTTGAGGAAGGTTGAGTGGGAGATTGCTAGATCTAATGGGGTTGATTTCAGGTGCAGTTTGACTCAAGTCACTTGAAGTGGATGTTTCTTTGTTTGTTTCCATGTTCTTGTGTTGAGATCTAGTTTGGACCATAAAATAAGGATCAATTTTCAAGAATGTGGAAGGTGAACCTCTAACTCCTTAGATTGGTCTAAATTTTAGGTACAAAAAGGAAAGTATAAGATGTTAAGGATCAAGGGTGGTGATGAGAGAAATGAAAGATGAATGATGTGAATGTTTGGACTCTTAAGGAACCTTGGAGGGATACTAGACTTTAGGACTTTTGGATTTTTTTATTTTGGTTTGATTTGGATTTGTATTTTGATTTTTATTTGGATTTCATAATGAACATATAAACTACAAGAGATTAGATGTTGTCTTGGAATAAACTTTTTCACAAGATGATAATTTAACCAAGTGTATGAAGAAGGATGCATCTACTCACACTTAGTTAAACAAGATGATTTTGATTTGATTTAAAGGATTTTCCAAAAGTCTAGTATGAAGGATTTTTCCAAGATTCTAAGAGTTTTTTGTGAGATGGGTTTTGATTGGTGTTCTAAAATGGATGAAAGTGTTGATTTTGATCCTAGGTGGACTTAGAGAAACTTTTGTTTACAAGACCTAGGTATTGAAGAACATGCTATACTTCCAAGAACTTGTCAAACCTACAAAGTTATATACTCAAAATGTTGAAATAGACTTGGATTTTGACAATAATAGAATGAATACAAATTGGGATTGTCTTTTGATGCACGTTTGTAAAAGTTATAGAGAAATATTTCTCTAACTTGATAAAGCATAGACTGATGTTTCTTGAGATTGCTTGGACTAAGACGTTTGTCACGATTGATGTACTTTGATTTTGGAACTTTGATCTTGCTGGAAATCATTTGAGAAAACACATGTGTGGGGTTCATTTGTCTTTTATCTTTGCTTAATGAGTTATTTTTACCACAAACACTTTCTTTCTTATCTTTTCAACTAAATGTCTATGTCTCAATTTCTTTTCATCCCACAAATTCCATTATGTGGAAATCAAGAGAATCAAGGTAATAGTTCCCTAATATTGACTTTAGAGAGAAAATTGAGATATAAACCCAAATACTTAGAAGCCTCTAAGGATGAAATCCCTAGGGACAAGCAATAACACTTGTATTTTTCAAAGGTATTTGCTCCTTCTAAAGGTTTGAAATTTGATGTGCTTGTTGAATGTTTGTTTTCAAGATTTTGGATCCAAGCAATGTGTTTAAGTGACTCAAAGATTGCACAACCCTAAGATGGAAAAGAAAATATTTGTTGAATTCTCACTTGGATAAATCCAACTGTGCTTATTCAGAGTGCATGATTAAAAGCTTGACCACATTGGCTCTCCTCCATGACGCTCACTTCTACAGGTCAGCCAAGCTTTAGTTCTCATGAATCTCCCATGATGAACTTTTCAGATCTACAAAGAATCACAAATATGTGGGATGTTGGAATTGTGTGCCTCAATCCCACAGGCTGAAATCTCTTGTGAGAAATTTTGGTGAGACTGTTGATATGTTTGGCCGATCTGCTAGTTGATCCTAATCTATTGCTATGACCTCCTGATTGTCTTGGCGATCGACATAACCTAAGCCTTCGGCATAACTTGGACAGCTGAAAGTTTGGCCGATATCGACATGACCTTTGGTCTATCTGGCCGATGCAGTAATCGGTATGACTTGCTCCTATCAGAATGTGTCCTGGTGATGGGAGTTGTCTTGCCGATGGGTTGGTGTCTAATGGTTGTTAGGGAGACTCATGGTGACTAGAGTTATCGGGGAGAGACTTGAACGTTTGGTATAACTCATCCCGACAAGAGATGTCTCGCCGACGGTTATTCACTTGATGTCATCGGGGTGACATGGAGGCTTGGTAAGAACTCTTGGCGACAAATGATTCTCACTGATGGTATGGTCTATTTTCGGTATGACTCCTGGTGAAGGATGAACTCAGGGTGACTTGGAACCTACGAGGTGACTCTTAGTGACAACCTAAGTCTTGCTGACGGATGTTCATATCGATATGACTTGAGGGCTCATTATGACTCATAGCGACTAGCGATTGTCTGGGCAATGGGTTTGCTGAGGATATCAGTGAAAGGTCTTGCCGATATTACTGATAGAGTAAGTCTCACCGATGGGAGTGTTGACATCGATATGACTTGTGAACTTGTTATGATCTCTTTCAAATAGCAGTGACTCTTGCCGATAGCGATGGATGTGTAATCGATCGTGTGGCATCGGGGAGACATGGTTAGTGTCTCACTGATATGCAAATACTATTTGAATGCTTTTGACCAATTGGAAGACTATCCTATGTGGTGTGTCTTGGACAAATCAGAGAAGGCGGAATGCAAACCATTTTGCAGTTGGATGGTTGTGATCGTTCCTATGGAGACTTCTATGTTGGAAATATAAACATCTAAGTTGGGAATGGTTGGTATTGATATATGTTTGGGTGAGCAACCGTATTGTTAGAGAGTGATAGAGAGAGGGCCGAGAGGCTGGTTGAAAGGCTGAGGCCATGAGGCTGAAATAGAGAAAATGAGAGGCAGGGTTATGCTACTAAAATCTCTCCTAATCATGGATCATAGTTGATCTCTCTCATGTTGATCTGCACTGTATATTGTGTGAGGATATTGCAACAGTGCGAAGATTGTATGGTCTGATGGATTGATTAGGAAATGTAAAGGGGAGAGTTTGCTACCAAGTTGTATCTAGAATGAACAAGATGTAATCTCTGAAAAGGCTATAAGCCTAAAATTGTATTGTAACCTTTTGCTACTGAATAATACAATGGCTCAAACTTTGGAGGGTGGGGTTTTTTACCCGATAGGGTTTTCCCCACATAAATCTGTGTTCTGGTTTTCTTTCTTATCTTTCATCTATGT
This sequence comes from Sequoia sempervirens, assembly GCA_007258455.2. Lineage (NCBI taxonomy): Eukaryota > Viridiplantae > Streptophyta > Pinopsida > Cupressales > Cupressaceae > Sequoia > Sequoia sempervirens. Next base: position 24,701 of record VDFB02325255.1, on the reverse strand, counting down.
TGGTTCTGTTTCTAGAATTTTTTATTGCTTCCTGTTGAATTTACATGTGCTTCTCTCAGAAGGATTAATGTGGGAAATGAACTGTGTCTATTTCTGCTTTAGGACATATTTGTATGTGTCTTTGAGACAATCTAATTAGAATTAAAGTTATTGAAGGCACTACTTGTTAATTTCTATAACCCAACAATAGATTAATTGCACAATAAATTCACAGAAAGAAATATGATTTATAAAAATTAACACAACTGGGTTACTTGACAACTAATAGCAACAAAAGGAAAAATAAAAATAAGCCAATCACAAAAAGAAAATAACACAAATTTACCCAGGAAACCCCAATGTGGGGAAAAACCTGCAAGTGTTGGATCTTCTATTCAACTTAACAACAAAATTTTCTTTCGAAAATACAATATGAGTTTGCTACAACAATCCTATTGAACATACTTCAGCCCATAATCAACTGTGCCTTGGAGATATCTCAAAACATGCTTCGCAGCTATCCAGTGCACACGTTTAGGTTCCACCATAAACTGACTGAGTGAGTTCACTGCAAAACAAATGTCTGGCCTGGTGTTGACCAGATACATTAGAGAGCCTCTCAACTGTCTGTATAAAGTCGGGTCCACTACCTCTGATCTAGAAGCATCAATCTTCTTCCAATTGGTCACAAGTGCCGTTGACATAGGCTTACATTTTTCCATCTTGAATCGATTCAAGATATCAATTAAGTACTTCCCTTGTCCAAGGAAGATCTCTCCCTCTTTCTGCCACAACTCCAATCCCAGAAAATAGTGCATCAAACCCAAGTCTTTCATCTCAAACTCTCCTGCAAGATCTCGCTTGCAGTGTGCTATGAGCTCCTCTGACCCTATGAGAAATAGGTCATCAACATATAACAACAATATGAGAAGTTCGTCCTTCACCTGAACATAGTATAGGTTCAAATCCACCTCACTCTTGATGAAGCCCGCACTCTACAAGTAACTATCAATATGTGAATACCATGCCCTGGGAGCCTGCTTGAGTCCATACAATGCTCTTTTCAACTTGCATACATGAGAATCCCTCTCATGTGCTTCAAATCCTTTTGGTTGCTCTATGTAAATCTCTTCCTCAATCACCCCATTGAGGAAGGCCGTCTTTACATCCATCTGGTGAATCCTCCAACCCATTTGTGCTTCTACAGAAATGATAGCTCTTATGGATGAGTACCTGGCTATTGGAGCAAAAGTCTCATCATAGTCGACTCCTTCCTTCTGAGAAAACCCCTTAGCCACAAACCAGGCTTTGAACTTCTCAACACTACCATTTACAGCATGCTTAATCTTATACAACCATCTCGAGCCCACCACAAACTTATCTTCTGATCTTGGTACTACCTCCCACACACAGTTCTTCATGATGGAAGAATACTCTTTCACCATGGCATCTCTCCACACTTGGTGCTTGGATGCCTCCTGAAAGCTAGAAGGTTCTACTTCAATTAATTCACTCATAAGTGCCACATACTTAGAATAACATCTGGGAGCCCTTCTTTGTCTGATTGAATCTTGAAGATCACCTACATATTCCTGAGCTTCTCTTAATGTCTGCTCAACTGCCCTGTTTCTCCTCTTCTCAGTAATAGGAATATGAGGCTGAGGAATTATTTGTTCCTCTGTCTGATCATCCTGCTTGGCCTGCTTGTTTTTCTCTCCAACTTGTGTGACTAAAGTTTGAGGAATTTTTGCTACCTTAACCATGGGTGAGTGTTCCTCCTCATTCATCAAGTTGCTTGACTTCTGAAGAGCCCTCTCTTCCTCAAACTTCACATCTCTGCGAACCATTATTTTCCTGAGAGTAGGAATGTAAACCCGATAAGCCTTAGAAGTTTCACTATACCCAACAAGGATACCCTTCTCTGCAGTAGGTTCCAACTTGGTTCTCTTCTCAATAGGAATGTGACAATACACAAGGCATCCAAAGATGCGAATGTGCCCCAAGTTTGGTTTCTTACCAAAGAACGCCTCTTCTAGAGTCAACTTTCTCAACACTTTGTGAGGGATCCTATTTTGTAAATACACAACTATATTGCAAGATTCTATCCATAAGAACCAAGGTAGATCTTGATCATGAAGCATGGCCTTGGTTGCTCCAACTATAGCCCTATTCTTCTGTTCAACAACCCCATTCTGCTAAGGGTTGTATGAAACTATCAACTCTTTCTTGATACCTTCCTGAGAACAAAAATATTTGAAGGCATTCAAGGTATAATTGCCTCCATTATCAGACCTAAATATCTTGATCTTCCTCCCTATTTGGTTCTCCACGAGAGCCTTAAACTCTTTGAACCTATTGAAGACCTTATCTTTATTCTTCATGAAATATATCCACGTCTTCTTGGAGAAATCATCAATGAAGGTAACATAATACTCATATCCATTCAAGGATGTTATTGACATAGGTCCACACACATATGAGTGTACGAGATCCAAAATCCCTTTAGATCTAGTGTCACTATTTGGAAAATTGGTCTTGGCATATTTCCCAAATGCACAACCTTTGCACACCTCATGCTTTTCTATTTTTATCTTAGGCACCCCGTCACTATTTCCTTAAGAATATTAAGTGCTCCATGGTGAAGGTGAGCTATCCTCCTGTGCCACAATTCTCCTATCCCTTTACAGCTACTATCCAATGCATGTGTTGGCTCAAACTGTAACTGAAACAAGCTGCCATGCTTGACTCCAATCACTTTTGCAACCTTGGAATCTTTGGGATGAATATAGAATTTTCCCCTCTCAAAGGTCATGATGTAACCCTTGTCTTCCAAAGCAGAAACTAAGATTAAATTCTTTGTCATGCCAGGGACATACAACACATCCTCCACCAACAAAGGTTTTCCAGACTCCCTCTGAAACTTGACAGTGCCAATACCAGTTGCATGGTACTTGGCATTGTCTCCAAGCTCAATATAGAAATCCAACTTCTTCTCCTCCAACTTGGTGAAACATTCTCTGACTCCCATCATGTGGCAAGAAGCCCCACTATCAATATACCATACCCTGTTGGCAATTGAACTTGAGAGACAGGCAATGAGCGAAAACTCATTCTCAAATCATGATGCAAACTCATCCACCTCTGCTGTAGCAACAAAATGCTTCTTCTGCTTGTCCTTATTTTTCTTATTCGAACATTGACTGGCATAGTGACCCATCTGATGGCAGCAAAAACATTTAATCTTGCTCAGATCTTTCTTCTTCCCACTCTTGGAAGAAGAACCTTTTGATTGCTCTTTATTGGAATTCTTCTTACCCTTGCTTGCAAGAGCAAGATTTTCTTCATCTTGACCCTTCTTCATTTGATCTCCTCGATGAGAACCTTCATAGATCTCCCTTGAAAAAAATCATCCCAAAGTCTTGCCCAATCAGGTAGCCAATCTTTTCCAACAACACACTTGACAAACACTTCCCAGTGCTTTGAAAAACCATTCAAGGCTATACGCACCAACTCATCTTCATTAATTGTCTCTCCAATAGCAGCAAGCTCATCCCTAACCTGTGTCATCTTGGACAAGTAAGAGGTCACACTCTCACCTTTGGACATCTTTGTATTATGCAATTTGTCCTTGAGCATCATCTTACAACTTTGATAGTCGCTCTGATAAAGTTTTGTGAGCTTATCCCACATCTCCTTGGCGGTGTATTTCTCTGATAAATGAGGAATTAAATGATCTATTACTCCATCCAGGATAATCCTTAGAGCCTTGGCCTCTTTGACTTCATGCGAATCTAAGGCAAAAAGATCATTTGTTGGTGGTGTCACTTCTGTACTAGCATAGATCCACAACCTATTCTCCTTGAGAACAGATGTAATCCAAACCTTCCACTGCAAGAAGTTAGATGCACCCTCAAGCCTGTCCTCGTATCGAACGCTGGTTACCATAGCCATAAAAAGAACTAGAGAAAAAATCTAATGATTTTTTTTTCTTGAAGTCTGCGTCACAAATCTTGGCTTCGTATTTAGAGTTTAGAGCTCTGGTACCATGTTAATTTCTATAACCCAGCAACAGATTAATTGCACAATAAATTCATAGAAAAAAATATGATTTATAACAATTAACACAATTGGGTTACTTAACAACTAATAACAGGGGAAGCAAAAATAACAATAAGCCAATCACAAAAAGACAATAACACAAATTTACCTAGGAAAACCTAATGCGGGAAAAAACCTACAAGTGTTGGATCTTCTATTCAGCCTAACAACAAAATTTTCTTTCGAAAATACAATATGAGTTTGCTACAACAATCTTACATTTATAGAGCCTAGCTGCTTTACTTAGCATGCAAGGAAAGAATATTTCCTTGCTTTCTCTGGCTTTAATTACACATAAAATCACTCTTGGATTTATTTTATTCTCACAAATTTGAAAACATTCTATTAAAGAATAAAAAAACTACTGTTGCTAAAAAATCCAACTCAAATTGTTTTAAAGCATATCCAACTCAAGTTGCTTTAAAAAAAATCCACATCCCACCTTTCGAGCTACAATAATCAACACTACTATTCTTGGAGGTTTCTCTGAGATGCCCTAAATTTCCCTTACATGGAAAGGCTTCGGAGGTCCAACCTCCTAACGCCAACAAATATTGGAATTTTTGGCTACTAAACAAGAGTTCATAATAAGGGAATCTGGTTCAAAGGACATAATGATAAACTCCCTCAAGAGGTATCCCAACCCTTATAACAAGGGCTTTACACATCATAAAGATACTGGGGGAGAGCTATCATGCATCACTTTGTTGATTGCAAACTTTCCTTGCAACCACAAATTTGTATAGTAGTTCAGAAGAGCTTGGCTTATGCTCGTTACTGCTTGGGTCATTCTCTTGGGGTGAGTAATTTTTCCCACCAAGGAAAGCCCTCTAAAGGTACACAAAAATAAGCAAGTACATGCGTAGTTTGATCAATCCTTGTTTGTGTGAACAAGGAGAGAATACACACGATGTCTTTTCCCACACTAGCAAGCCTTGTTCAATTTAAAAAACCCAAATTTGAAATGTGGAGGAAATATTTTTGACAACCTAATATCACCAAAGTGCTTTTGATTCTCAAGATCTCCATGAAGCGTGAGAGAAGTGCATACACATTTTGATGGTATTAGTTTGTAAAAAAGATTACAAAACAAGATAAGCACATGTTCATTTTAGATCCTTGAACACAATTGTGAGTTCTTTTTATAGCACCAAATTTGAGTGTTTGAGGTTGTTTGTTCAATTTTTAAGACCCAAAATCAAATCTAGTGAGTTTCTAAGGTTCTTTTTAACCCTTTGCATGTTCTTTTTAAAGCCCAAACAAAATGTATTTGAGTCCTAAACTGAAAGATAGCAAGATTTCCAAAGATTGGGTTACAAGTATTCCTAAAGTGTTAAAAAAACACTTGTTACAATTGTGACATAGTGTGATTAGAGACCTTCCCTTTGTTTCCTTTTTTCCTTCTTTGTCCCCTAACTTGCAAAAGTTGACCAGTCTATAGAAAATAGGGCCACAAAACAAGTTAATGGTCAAGAGAAATTAGAACAAAAAAGCACATGTCAAAATAAATTTGAAATATGATTTTTACCCCAACCCAACATCGCAATTTGCAAAGGTGTTGCTATTTGGAGCTCCAGTGTCACTCTATGGAAATCAACATCACTTTCTCAAAAAATGGAGACCATGATTGTGTCCCTATATCACCCAGCGCCGCCTTTTGGGATTTGACTGATCTAGTCCTAATGAAAATGAATACAGTGTTGCCCTTTGGTTGTAGATGCAATGCCACTATATAGTGACACTAGATTGATAGCACCACTGTTTGTCCTTCTTAGCGTCGTTGTGTCCTAAAAGAACATAAAGTGGAAAAAAACCAGCGGATTTGACCAAAAAAGCATGTTAATTTTGAGATTTTTTCCCTCCTAGCTCCAAATGTAGAATGCTTTGACTAGACCTACACAGACATGAACAAACAATCAAACATTAGTCCATAAGCAAGTGTAAACAAGCATTCTCGATGAAATTCATTCAAACACAAGAACATGAAATGAAAGCAAAGTAACCAAATAAACTACTAATGAAATCTTATTCTAATTCTCAAACTAGCATCCCATGGGGGAATTGGTGCTTCTTTGATGTGGAAAGAAGCCCTTTCCCAATTCTTTGATAAGGTTGATGATAGATGTGATTCTTGATGCAAAATTCCAATAACCTAGCTATGGATGATGAAATTCTATGCTAACATGGATGGAATTGTGGATGAAATCATGGATGCTTTGGATTCAAATGACTATAGTAACCTTGCATAAACTTGTGGATCCAAAATCAATAGAGAAGGCCTTTATTTATAATGGAGAAGGTTTGAAGATTGAAGAGTGGAGAGAATGTGGGATTGTCAACATGCTAATGAAGGAGAGTGGCACACATTTTGAACAATGCACATGTTAAATGCGTGTAGGTGAAATTTGAATTTGAAAAGGTGACTTGTGTAAGAGGTGTAAGAGAAATTAATGCCAAGTTGGCTCAAGGAGAGGACATGTAAGAGTTTTTAATGCTAAGTCGGAGGACAAAAGTCCTTTGGGAGGAAGAATTCAAATAAGTGGAATATTCCAAGAATATGCCATATTTGAATGAAAATAGGAGGAATTAGTAAATCAAATAAATTGATTTACATGTACAACTTGCAAAAGCTAGAGAAATTTAGTATTAGGAGTTAATTAACTTAGGATTAATTAACTTAGATGAAATTAGTTGGTTGTGACATTTAATTTAAATGCTTGAATTTATTTAAATCAAATGAGTGGATATTGAGATATTTTAATTAAATAAAATGATTTATTCAATTAAATGAAGAACATTAGGATTATTAAATAAAGCTAATTTATTTAATCAAAGAAAGAACATTAAGATTTAATTAAATAAAGTTGATTTATTTAATCAAAGATGAATCATTAGGATTTAATTAAATAAAGTTGATTTATTTAATCAAAGAGGAATCATTAGGATTTAATTAAATAAAGTTGATTTATTTAATCAAAGAGGAATTTTGGGTTGGGGCCCTAGCTTGGTTGGCTAAATCTTTCCTGTTGCAGGAGGTTGGTCATGAGGTCTAGTTTCCCCCAACCCCGTGGTATCGGAGGGCGTGTCGCGCTAGCGCCGCTGGTCAAATTAAATAGTTTACCAGGCTACCCAATTCCTGCAGTCTAAAAAAAAAGAGAAAAAAATCAAAGAGGAATTTTGATGAATTAATTAAATAAATATCATTCAATTAATCTGTTAGTGAAGAAATGATCAGGGAAGAATTGAAGTTAGTGAATCGGAATTCAATGCATGATATCAATCATGATATTTTGAGTGTCTACATATATTAATTCTAATATATAATTTGATGTAACAATTATTTAATGTACCAATAGTGGGGATAGAAGTAGTCCTCAGTGGGCCCCATAGTGGAGCACTTTAATAACCAATTGCAAAACACTTTTTATCCATAAAGTACGCAAAGTGAAAAATCATGTGATGGCACATCAACGCACCAATAAAACATGACTTAGTGCACCACTATCCGTCTTAATTTTTTTTTGGGCCTTTTTGGATACTTCAAAAAAAAGCATGCTGATATGGCATCATATTTGATGATATGGCCCTAAAACGAAATATAGAAGCACATGAGTTGCCAAATAAACTGTGTACAAAATTGGGAGTGATTTGAAATTTCCACTTAGGATTTTGAGAAATGTGAAGTTACGGTGCTCCACTATAGGCCCCTCTCCCCTAACACATGTAAATTATACTTTAAAGGTGCATAGGGATCTCTCTCAAAATATATAAGGAGATAATAAAGGTAGATTGTTTTTCTTTGTTAATGTGTGAATGCAATTGTTCTTTCAAATTAGATTGTCTTGTTTTGAGATGTACAATTTAATTCTTTTTCAAATTAAAATATAAAACTTTGAAAGATACATAGTTTCATTATCAAAGTAGTTCAAATTGTACCATCTTATGATATGAAAGTAAAAGTAGTTTGTTTTTCATGTAGTGTTTATATGCATGTTAAAAAATGCAATGAATAAGATTTCATTACAAAATTTTTAGTAAAGAATCTATCTCTTATAAATCAATTGGAGAAATGATTTATAGAACATAATATTTTATAAAAAATCTACACATAAGATAACAAGTTAAATGGAATTGATTATAAGTTAAACTCCGTGATTATTTTAGTTTGACCTAAAGTAATACAAAAAATTGTGACCTAGTGAGAAGTCCAGGTACTTCACTAGTATATAAGTCTAGCCTTACATATCAATAGATATAGGTGTTAGAAGATGTTTATGCAAGTATTTTACTTATATTGTTCAATAATAGATTCATTAAATATTGCTAATTTCATTTGTATTATTATCACAAATTCATATGTCTATTAAAGACTAATGTCATATTTATATTATTATTAGGAATTAAAATTGATAAGTATATATGAATATCAAATTTAAATTGTGAAAAAAATATTCAAAGATTAAATATTCTTCAAATTTTTAAAAGAATTGTGAATTTAATATTAATGTAGAAAATTATAAAAAATATATTTATTTTTTAATTTTGTAGGAGATAATTCTTTTAAAGGAGTCCAATTTTATAATCTTGACATTGATTTAAATTGTTATTTGCATTAGAATCACAATGTAAATAATAATTTTTTTGGTTGTTGGAAAGCTTATTATAGTCCAGAAACGTGGATGTAAAAAAAAATTCTCACAAAGTTGTAAAATAAAATTTTATTTTGATTTCCAAAACTCCACATATTGTATATGATTATAAATTTTAAAATTGAATAAATTTGAAAGGATTTTGCAATACTTAATAACACCTTGCACTTGGATAAAGTAAAAGTAATGTAAAAAATTTTAAAATTAGAAATATGATGAGAAAATTAATAAAAATGGGCGGGGGCCCTAGCTCGGTTGGCTAAGTAATTCCGTTGCGGCTCTGCTGGTCACGAGTTCTAGTCTCCCCCGTCCCGTGGTACCGGAGGGCGTGTCGTGCCAGTGCCGCCGGTCACGTTAAAAAGTTTACCAGGTGCACTGCAGTTTATAGGGGGTCGTGCTACCCGATTCCTGCAGTCTAAAAAAAAAAGAAGAAAATTAATAAAAATATGATAAGAAAATAATTGATTTAAAATGTTAATTCTATTATGAAAGTCTATGATATTTTGGAAGTCAACTCCTATAAGATTATATTAATCATTTATGTGAGATTATAGAAAAGGTATGAATATCACTCAAGGAAGAAGGTTGTTTGGTGAGCTATATTCATCAAAGAAGGGGCATATAGGTTGTGCTTAACTTGGGTTATAGGGTGAACTTAAAATTATCATAATCAAGATTTGTATTGACCATTCTTTTATGGATAATATTTTACATGATCAATATTGAATAAAACTATTCCTCCTAGAGTGTGTCATAGCTAAGAGGGCCTAAATTTTTTATACCTTCTTAGGTGAGGGTTGTTACTTTTAGAGTTATCTAGATAGATATTACTTAATATATTTAATTTGAGAGTTTTGATAATAAATATAAAATTTAACTATTTAATGTTGAATTTCAAATTTTAGATATTTTTGATTTATTAAGTAGGGAAAGGGCCCTGATCCCTTACAAAGTAGCAAACCAGTCTAGAGAAACAACAACCAGACAGAACAACAAAATAGAGGAGAAAGCAAAAAAAAGAACCACTTCTCCTCACCCAACCAACCAAAAAATAAACATCAACCTACACCAACTGAATCAAAAGATATAATCCTGTCTAGTGAAATGGTGGAAAATAGGATCCACCCTAATGAATGAGCAAAAGTGATGGGTCACTTACTTTCCAAGCCCAAAATTACTTCAAATATGCAAAACAAGATGTTAATAGTAGCCAAAAAATGGCCCTAATTGTTATAGCAACTATGAGGAATATTTATAGAGCATAAAAAGTTGTGTACCTAGCCAAAAAGTTGTCATTTTTGAGCTATGGAGGACTCATTCGCCTTCAAGGGAAAATGGGTCCTTTTAGGCTTTTGGAAAACTAATTTAAGGATCCTGTACCTTGATGTATGCACTCTTCAAATCTTGGTTACCAAATTATGGAAGCTTGTAGTTATTTCTATAGAGTTTTTTTTGTGATCTTGCACTTTGAATGACAACTTTAACAACTTTCTTCCAAATCTTGCTCAACTTGATCCTCAACTTGTAAATCTGTAATAACACACTCAAGGTCAAGAAAAACTTGTTGATTTGTTAGTGAATGAGGATTTTCCTCAGTCAAACCCATTGTAGGTAATTAAACTAAATGATGAAATGAATGAAATAAAACATGAAAGTGCAATAATGTAAATGATGTCACCTTGGATTTTGTCTTGTGAATAAAACCCACAAACAATCATGGAGTGACCATGAAGAATGTAGATCTTGGATGTAGGATGATGCTTATAAATGTATCCTCAATGCAACATTACTTCTTAGCTCAACACACATGAATGCATTAAACCCTTGAAATGATGATATGATCTTGAATTGCTACAATAAGCACTTGAAATCTACCTTGAAATTCCTTATGAATGATCTTGAAATGCTCTAATGCTCTTGATTTTGATCTCTTGAAGTCACAAACAATTGCTAGGTAAAAACAATGGGAATTAACCCCTTATTTATGCTAAATTAGGATATTAACCCTGAAATTCAAAGAACTAAGGCTAACACCAGATCTAAAAAGAAACATAATTAAATTCCTACTAGAATGAAATTCAAAAATTAGGGTCTCATTAAGGGAGAATTGGTCCTGGCTCAACTTACTAGGACCAAACTTTGCCTAATGAAATAATTTGATATTTAAATTATAATTGTTGGGAAAGATCCTTGGGAGGTGTCAAAATTAAGGCCTAAGAAGGGGGTTAATAACTCCACGTAACCACAATGAATTAAGAATACTTAGATAAATGTGAAAGTTCTTTAAAACACTTTACAACACTTAAGAAAGGTACACATTATGCATATTTTATTTAGAAAAGGTCCCATAAGGTTTAATTAAGAAAATAAGTCCTAGAAAAATGTGAAAATGTGTTACAACACTTTACAACACCCTTGCAAAGGACCAATTAAAGCATGATTTATTCAAATAAAGATCCTAAAATGATGTGAATGTGTACAAGACCTTACAACACCACTCTAAGACACCATTAGTTTAGTTTCAATGTCAATTATTTGACCAAGCAAGAAAAATGCTATTTTTTCCATTGCTACATTTTACCCCCACTTTAGTGAGAGGATGAACCCATGTCAAACTTACACTAAAGTAGACATCCAAGACACTGAAGTATGCATCATTAACAAAAATACATGATCATACCCTATCAAAGGCCAAGAAAAATAAGCAAAAAAAAGGATCAAGCACAACCAATTCAACGTGATGTGAGGTGGTGGTTATTTTTCCATAACAAATACTACTCACTTTGGGGCCATGGAACTTCAAGTCATCCGCAGAGTAAGTTTGTCCCAAAATATGTGTTGGCCTCCTACAATATTTAACAACTAGGCCTTTACAACCGTGATTTAGAGATTGGACACCTAACCTAAATAGCTATTTCAATCATCATGAAGGTGCATTTAACTTGTCAACCCAGGGATGTGAACTTGAAATGGGCCAACACAATATGTGCACTAGGAACCCCAAAGTAGCCATTTTCATTCTACAGCTAAGAAAGATGCAATGTTGAAAGTAAATTGCTTGGAAAGGAATAACATAAATACTGATGATCAACCAACAACTACATTAAGTTGAAATGCATTAAAAAAATGAAAATATGAGCAAAAAAATAGGAAACTACTCTATCTTCTTTGGCTGTAGGAACAGTCACAAAATGGAATTCTAGTGGATGTAGGAACAGTTAGGGCCAAATTCTTATCTAATTACTGAACATAAAGTAATACTAAACTAAAGGACTAATTACTCACCAAGTGGGCCCCCTTGGATAAGTATCCTCTAAAACTAATGTAACTCAGATACTTAAACTTAGAACTTCATTTTATTCATTGGAATTCATGAGTACAAAAGAGTAGCATAACTATATTACTGAAAGCTTAAGAATGCAAGTACAATATCAGATCACACAACCCCTTGAGAAGGAGCATATGATCCTTATTTATACTATCAACTAAGCAAGATGGTCAACTCCACGAACTAGGAGGATGCCATTTAGGGAAAGCAGAGAAAGTGGAGAGGTGGTTATGCATGCATGACATCTGGTCAGACGTGCCCACAGATTCAACACAATAGTAACGTCTATATTCACTCAACATAAATAAAGACCATCACAAGGTAGTTACATTTGATTTGCATGGGGAATCTCCTACTATCAACCTCCTTTGACCTTTGAATGATTCCCTTGCTGGATGTTATGGCGCATGCCCAGCTGGCAGTGTCTTTCTCAATTTAGTATCCTCAAATCATATCTACATGGCAATGTTAGTACAAACAATAATTGCATATTTGTAACCACCTTAAATAACATTCATTAACCACATGCATGATTAATATAGATAGTCCATATAGCATGCCAATGCCATTAAAGATTTGCAAAAATAGGATTAGGCCCAATGTCTATAGTTCGAGGAAATATCATAAAAATATCAACACTTAACATCAGGGTCCATGACATCTTCAACAAATAAATCATAAGTTCTACCCAAAATTAGACCATAAACTAGACTCATCACTCCCCCCAACCTAAGGTTTTGCTAGTCCTCCAGCAGGGGAAGGGTTGTTCTTTTGCTTCATCAATTCTCTGAAATTTGCAGCTAACAACTGTCCTACATTAGTGTTTGTTGTGCATGAATCATGGTCCCAATAGAATCCTCCCAATCTATCCAATCTACTCCATCTCTGTCTCTCTACAAAAATATCATAGTGGTAAAACCTAAATTTTGGCATGGGCCACATTAGGATGGGTGGCTGAAAAGTCAAGGGAAGCCAAAATCATCCTTTTGTCCTTCCAATTTGAATATATTTGTCAATTCTTTTAAGAGCTGCATCATAGTTCAGGATGGAATGAGGCTCAACCTGCTTTAGCTCATCAGTTAGGCTATTCCATCTTTGTGAGAGATATCTCTTCACAGTTTCCTCTTTTGCTTGTGCCTTCACCTCATACTCACTGTAGACTACTTCTATCCAAGGCATAATCCTATTACCATAGCTATGTTTGAGAAGAATTCTGAGCCATTCCCAATAAATGTCCCTTGGATTCCTTGATTCAACCCTAATGGGAAAAGGGATGTTGGATTCCATTTGCTTATAAGCCCCATATTGTTGTCCCCAACTAATATCATTTTGCACCCAGGACATGAATGCCCTTAATTGGACATTCCCAATATACAAAAATGGATTCCAATCATGGTCTTGAGTCATAGCATAATTATGTAAATAAAAATCACACAAAAAATTCTTCATTTCAGGGGAAGCAATTCGATAAGCATTGAAAAATTCCATAGGAGTCTCAATAGAAGGGTTCAAACCTGTTAGTGCCTATTTTGGTTGTCTTTCATTCTCTGGTTGAGTACCTTTGATTTTCCTATTATGTCCTTGGCTGGGAGTTTTTCCTTCATTTTACATGTGGGTTAAGTGGGCTCCCACAAGGGTTGAGCTCAGTGTGTTTGAATTCACTTATGGTGGGTGTTTCTCCCTCTGGTTCTTTTGTCTTGCCTTCTTGTTTCCTTCTTGGGTTGAAACCCTGGCTAGGGTTTCATTTTCTCCTTTCGAGACTGCAGGGTTCTTTTCTTTTTTTTGGCCACTTGTTCTTTCTCTTTAGTGACCTGTCCGCCTGGTTCGCTCTTCACTTATGGTTCCCTTGAGCCCCAATTTTCCATTCGTTATCAGCCCCTGGCTACTATTTTCACTGGCTCCGCCTTGCCTTCAGCATGACTTTTGGCTCTCGGGGTGACATCTCAATGACTCTTATTTGTCTCCCCGAGGTCTTCTTTCTTGGCCGGTGTTAGTTGTGTCAGGGAGATGTCTCGGTGACTCTTCTTGGTCTCAACGACATGAGCATTTGGAGGTCTTCGATGTGAGTTATACCTTTCATTGAAAGGTCTCGGCGATGTCATCTTGTTACGCCAACCAGTGATGGAGGATTTAATGCTTCGGTGAGACTTTTATTTCGGTGTGTGGTCATGGCGATGGGGTTGGGTCTTGCTGATAGCGGTTCAATATGTGGCTTTCAGTGAAAGTCCTAATTTCTTTCGGTGAATAGGTGTATAAAGGTCTTCTTGGTATAACAATGTAATGTCTACATAACCTCTCACCAAGGATTACGTGCTACAACGACATACATTTGGCAAGTGAATTCGTCGGCAGGAGAAGTTATATATCACAACAACTTGAAACGGTGTCTTTGATGAAGTTTGGTGAAATCTCTACAATGTCTCACCGATGGTAGGTGGCTATAGCGACTGTGAACAAAGTGAAAGGATTGCTTCAGTGAGGGATATGCCCTTGTCTTGGCGAATACAATTTGTTACACCGATTGAAAATGTAAAGGGTAATCTTTTTGGTAAGAGCTAGGGTTTTCAGCAAGAGGTCTCGGCGAGTGACCTTCGGTCTCGCCGATGGAACATAAAGGGTCTTCGTCGGCATAAGTTTTGAATGTCTCAGCGACACAGGTGAATGAAGACTTTCGGAAAGACATGGTGTGCGGCAGGAGGTCTTCCCGATATCTCAGTGTTATAGCGATGCACAAAAGGAAAAGGTTTCAGTTGGTGTGAGATCATTAGTGTCTTGGTGATCTATTGTGAGCTCAGGATGTTTCAACAAGATACGAAATGTTCTATGTGATGTCTGGCCGACCTGGCCATCTCTCTGCAACTTCTCTGCCCTTGCCCCCCTGAGCAACTTAAAGGCCACAAGTGTGCATGTGCATCAGATGAATGGAAATGTTTTAACTTCAATGGTAAAGGGGCTTGATGTTTAACTTGAAGACTGAGCATCGGGTATATCATGCAGGTGTCTACTGAAGTCAACAGCTGTTGGGTGCTGAGCGATGAGATCAACAGATCTCGCTCGCTGCGCCGGTGCAAGCTATAGGGACATTATGTCATGTGGGGAGTGCAATCTAGTGGAGGCCTGTTTCAACGGTCCAATGATATTTAAACGGTGGCTGTCTGATCTCAATCGATCAACGGTCGAGTTTCAAACTAAACCACAGTCAGGGTTTCCGTTATGTTTGCACCAGAAGACTTGGAGCATTCATGGTGGTAGATGAGAGGGTCATTGGATCCATTGAACCAGCATTCATGGTGATGGTTCTAGGACAAAGATGACATGGCTCGAGTCTAGACGCCCAGATTCAGCGACATATTTGACATTGATTGCCTAGCTTTGTTCGTGCGGGAATGTATTTCCTGTAGCAACCTGACCAATGTCATTTATGTGACCAGAGAAGTTGTTGAAGGTCATAGCGAGAGTTTTGATTGGTCACAATGCAGTTGGGGTCTAACGTGGCATGTTGATGTGGCTCTGAGATGGATGGCGATCCCTGGACTATTTAAAAGGAATGTCTGAATCATTTGTAAGGGTCTTCGGCCAGAAGTTAGAACAAAAATCTGAAGAGAAGAGCACTAAGTCACAGTGTCAGATTACTATCAGAGTTTAAGGTCTAGGTTTTGTAGTCTATAAATTGTGAGGTCTTGGACACATGTATGAATTTGAATGTATATATTAAGGTCTTTAAGTCTCTCCTTTGTATTGTGCGTATGGATTGTTAATGAAAGTTGATCAAGGATCATTTCATTAACCAATTTAATGTAATGTTTTTTGGTTTGTTCTGGTTGTTGCTCTTATTCAAGGAATAAGTTAAATGCTTTAATCATATCAGAGATTCACATGTATGATAGGAGGATTTGATAAGTAGTCTTATAGATCTAATCACTAGTTGTGAGACTAATAAGGTTAATCTTGCAAAGACTTTTTTATGTCTAGAGTAATGGTTCCTTCTATTTGCAGGTTATTGTGACTCCTAGCCCAAGGATAATGGCACTAATATGATATTTGCTGTATGTCTTTAAGGTTCTAGTCTTCTTTCCCAAGATCATTCACTTTATTTAATATTTTTCTTGATGTCTTGCCCTACCTCCTAGTTGCTTCAAGGTTGAGCTATTGAGAATCTAGCCCCATTTGAGGTCCTCAACGCTTGACATCAGGAGTTATCTGCTATAAAAAGCAATTTCTAGTCTTCTTTAAGGCATTGTGTGGGTATACCCACCCTGGTTCTGCAGAGCCTAAAGTGCAGAAGATCTCTTGATCTTGTCAGTTGGTCCAGGTCCTTTGAGCTGCTCTTGATTGGAGTTGGCTACTCCATAGGTAGAATAGGAGACCAACCTGGTTTACAAGAAAAACAACCAACAAAACCTAAGACAATCCTTTCCCACTTAAAAGAGAGATATTTCTCCTTCAAATGTAGAACATAGACCCTTGCAGGAGTCCTACATTCTAAAATCTATGGTACTAAAGATGCCATCTCATCCGTGGACCTTCTTCTTTAAGGTGGCAATTTTTGCATCTTTGTATTCAATTTCCTCATCTTTCTTTTGAATTTCCTTCTCTAATATGTTTTTTTCCTCCTTCCATTCTTCTTCCCTTCTTTGCATCTCTTTCCATAAATGCATAGCTACCATGTGCATTGAAAAATTAGGAGGGTTGTGTATTCCTACCAGCATTTTTGATGATGCTTTCTCTTCATATAGTAAGTTAATTGTAGGGATTCAAACTATCTTGTCAATTCTGGCTATAGGGGTATTGATTGTTCTCCCAATCCTTGTTGTTGCTGTAGGGACTCCTGTTCTTGTTTGTGCTGCAGGACCTCCTGCTATAGGAAATCTTGATTTTCCTCATATTCTTGATTTTCAACTTGTTTTGCAATGTCAACAAGATCTACCAATGTTATGTTTGTTGTCATCTTAAATATATCCTCTTCCTTGACATTCTCCTGCCCCATTAGAGCTTCTGTGTCCCCCTATGATATTTCTCTAGACTTAGGGCTTTCTTGCGGAGGCATACCAAAGGCTGGCTTGGCTGGTCTTGATTTCCTAGGAGGGCTCTCATGTTTTACTTTGGCTGTAGGATGAATAGTGTCAGTCATGCTTAATCTCCTGCTAGACCTATGAGGCTGAGGTAAAACCTATTCCATAGAAAAAAAATACCCTTTTCTTGGCATGGGATTAATTCATGATAAATTAGACTTAATGAGGCCTTGATTCAAATGTTGCGAGGTATTTTATACATCCACACTAGGTCTTGGACCCTTGCAAATCAAATAGCATGCTTTTAATGATGTCTTGTAAAGGTGTAGTAAGATGCTTTCACACTTTTCTAGACTTAATGGACCCATTTATTCCTAATTGAACATTATCAAATGTGTTTAATAACATTATTACATCAATTTAGAAGGCTTGTGAAATAAACTTAATGTTAAATTAGTGTTGTAATGTGTCTTGCACATTCACATGGGTTCTTGTGCCTTCCAAGGCTATGTGGACCTCATTTTAGTGTTGTAAAGTGTATTTAATCACACTTTCACATTGATTTATGTGTCCCAATCCCTATTCAACATTTACATCATGAATAATAGGCCCCTATTAACCCATATTGTGCATCCCAAGGCACAATTTGATCAAATAACTGACATAGTCATCATATAAGCCTAGTTCTCTTACTTCTCAGCATTCCAGCTAGCAAAAAAATCCTTGTGGGACCCATTCACCATTAGTGGCGAATGAGTCCCATTTGATTCAATTTTGGGGTTTTGAGCCAAAAAAATTAGGTTTTGAGTTTAATTTTTCTCCGTGTCAACCTTAGGGATCCAATTAACCTAAAAATAAGGTGAATTTCCTATAAAAGCACCTATCTTAACTCATTTTTACATCCACTAACTTAATTCACATCCACTCTTCATTATTCATCCACCAATCTTTCATCTCAAGTTAAGCAACTTAGGGTTTTATCTTTGCAAGTCATTAAGAAAGCTTCTAAGGGCATTCAAGGGTAGATTCTTCATGTTTTGCTACAGAATTTAAAGATCAATCATTATGGAAAGGTAATCCATTCCATTATTGCATGTTTCATTCCTTTCTTTCATCATTTTGGTTTAATTACCTAAAAGGGGTTTGACCAAGGCAAACCCCCATGCCCTAACATTCACCATTTCTTCTTCTCTTCTTGTGTGTTTGCAGATTTAGGTTCCTTGAAAGCTTAGAAATCATTGAAGATCAAGTTGAAAGGTTGCTAAAGTCTTCTCCTCATTCAAAAATTCAAAGTACCAACAAAAATCCATTTTCAAACCTGTAAATCAGAGTTTTGGAAGTAGACACCTATAGGAAGTCAAAGTGTAGATTGAAAGCTTTAGAATCCACCTTTGAAAATCCAAAAATTCAAAAGTGGACTCATTCACCATGAGTGGTGAATGAGTCCCTCCCCAAGGTCAGTTTTTTTTTTTAATTTTTACATTTTTGGGTACCCTTTTGTCAGAAATAGGTTTCGGTACAATTTGACAAAACAGGGACTGATTCTCCCAGAATGGCGAATGAGTCCCTCCAGGCCTAAATTTTAGCACCAGTAGTTTTTTAGAAGCAATTTCCAGTCTCCTTCAAGGTTCTAGGTGCACACTTCAAGTTTCATTCATTTCTTTTTAGCTTTGCATTCATTTCTAGTTTTTTGTTGCATTACACAATGCGTTTTCCAACATAGCGTAATTCTTCGAATTTGCATTCATAATCAATCAATTATTTCATTCAACTGTAATTAGATCATCTCATTTAGCTCATATAACATCATAATAACATAATTTGAATGATCCCTTAGCATTTTTGGCCTAACTCTCCTTTTAGGTGAAAAACCCTAAAAGAGTTAGAGAGTGCTTAGATGCCAAAAATGTACAGTTCATTTTGGTGAACCTTCTTCTTGAATACTTTATTGACTTATTTGGAGTCCTTTCATCTTCATAGATCTATCTTGCATTAGGATTTGCATGATTCATTTGCATGCTAGGTGTTAAATTTTGCATTCATCCACAATGCATTTAGGTTGCATTTTTAGCATCTAAATTCATTTAGATTTTCTAAAATTCTATATTTTTCAATTAGGTCTACATTTTAGCACTTAGAAAGCATCCCAATCAGTCACAAGTTTCTAATTTTTTTGCAAAAAGTTCATACAAGGACTCATTCACCACCCTGGGAAAATCAGTCCCTTTTGATCCCTAAAATTGCATTTTACAGAACTTAGAACTCTATTTTTCAACTTCTGTTTGGTGCCTTAACCTACCTATATCAGTTATTTTCATTTTTGTAGCATGCATTTTGCTAAATCTAGCTTCAATTAGCTCATTTCATGCATTGTTTCATTTCACTTTTTCATTCAACATTTTATTTTCAGATAGTTGCATTGTGTAAATAGAAAATTATCTTACTTAAAAACTGAAAATTGCATTTCCTTTTAAGACATTGCATTGTACTTTCTTTCCTTTTCATCATAGCATGTTTTCTTTCAAAAGATGTGGCTTTGATTTTGTTACTAATGGATTGTATAAGTACAAAATTCCCTCTTCTAAGTTCACTTTTGATTACCACAATGAGGACTTTAAGAAACCTGATCAAACCAAATTGGTACAATCCTTAATCTTACATTGCCCATTGGTGAGAATGGTAGTGTTGACAATCATAAAAATAATACTTGTTCTTCCCTCGATACATCTCCTATTAGTGACGAAGGTATCTTGGTGGAGAAAGTTACAAGCATTGAGGGTCTTGATTTTCCATTTCCTTATTCCCCTTTGGACGATGTTAGACAACAAGAACATGAGATCATAGACACATTCCTACGAGTAACCTTACCTAGTCTCCATGATCATGCTAATCAATCTTGTCCATCTCCTAATATCCCTCCTGGATACAAAGAGGATAGGTTGGTGTTAGAAGATATACCTCTTAAAAGTCATGAGAATCTTGAACCTCCCTTCCCTAATGCTCCCACCATTTGGAACAATTTATTTGAAAATCATAATGGTCCTTCTCTCAATGCCTCTCCCACTTGTGATGAATCTACCTTAAAAACTTAAAACTTAGATGAACATATTACAAACTCTCCTAGTATGGTAGATAATATGGAACAAGAGAATGAGACCTTAGAAACAACTAACAATCACATACAATCTTCCCCTAATCTCCCCACTATCAATAATCAAACACATTCAACCATTAATAACTCCCTTAGTGGCGACAAAGTTATTTTGGATGAACCAAACCTTAATTTTCATGAACATGTGGTTTGTTGTTCTTCTAAGAACTCTCCTTCTAGGGAGAATATTATGACCCAAGACAAAGATAACATGCCCTTTAAAGAAAATGATGACTCACACTTGTTACAGGATGTTAACATTATTAAACCTCAACTTATCCTTTATCCCCCTTCACATAAACCTCCACCTCAAACCAAACCCAAGTTTACTCTCTACCCACCTTCACACAAACAACAACCTCAAAATAAACCTCAACTTATTCTTTACCCACCTTCACATAAACTTCACCCCTCTAACCAACCTTGATACACCCTCTACCCCCCTAAAACCAATGTGTTGCAATAATCTAGTAATGATACTATTGCTCATACATATAACACTCAAAATAATCTGTAACCACTACAACCAATCCCACCCTCCTTACCTTTACCTAATCAGCCTTGTGCTCCTTTTTTCCTCCCACACACAAAGGAGTATGATCTTGTTGAACAATTAAAGAATACTCCTGCAAAGATTTCCCTTTGGGATTTACTTCAAAAATCACCAAGTTATCACAATATTCTTCAAACAGCCTTAAAAAAAATTGAAGCTCCTCAATGTGGCAACTCTCATCCATAAAAAATAATCTTGACATTACCTTCCATCATCATGAGCTCCACCCTTTATCGTTGCATAAACAACATGATGCCTTTATGATAATTGCTTGATTGAATTGTACAGGTATCAAACACACTCTCATAGATAATGGTTTCACCCTTAATGTGTGTAGTGTGAGTCTCCTTGATCGATTACATGTTGACAGGTCACAAATAATACCTGCTTCCACACCTATTCGAGGATTTGATAATTCAGCAAAGAAAATGCTCGATGTAATCACTTTGCCTATTATGGTTGGGGTGGTTACTTTGCAAACTCCTATTCATTTCATGTCTTATGATCTTTCATACAATCTTCTTTTAGGCATACCATGGATTCATGAGATGAATGTAGTCCCTTCAACCCTTCATTTTATAATGAAATATGTCTATAACAATAAAATTTATCAAGTTGAAGTAGATCCCGAGCCTGAAATTTGCTTGAACCTTGCAAAAGGAGCTACAAGTCCTCTAAAAACATTAATTCCAACAACCAACATTGATCCTCTTGAAATTGAACACAATGATGAGGAATTTCCATCTAAATTATTTGGGGATAATTGGGGATTCTTAGAATTTACACCTTCATCTATGGGAGAATACATATTCACACAAAAGAAAGATGAGAAACAATCACAACCAATCATGTCAACACAAAATTTGGACAACCTTTTGAAAGCATCCACCTCAACCACTTTAAAAAAATCCACAACATCCACAATAACCCTTGACAAAAAAAATGACGAACAACAACCCGATTCCAAATCCATGAAACAAATTTATGGAAAAGAGTATGAGCTCATGACATAACTTGGATATAGTGGAAAAGGTTGTGGTACTTGAGAACAAGGTATCCACAACCCTATAGAGCCAAACACACAACAAACAACCCATTGTCTTGGCTATTGTCCTTTGTCCAAACCCTCACTCAACATCAATAATCACATTCCTACATCATCCTTAACAACTAGTGGTATTGCACATCATCCTTTAACTACACCTTCGCTTAATGTCAATGTCATCTCACAAAATTTTCATGATTTGAATTCGTTAGATTTTATACCCTCCTATAATGGAGAGGATAAAATCTCACAATCTAAAGGCACTTGTGTAAGTATGACATCCACTACTAAGCAAGATGTATCTTTGAAATGAACCACAAGACCACCCTCTCCTCTTGATCAAGAATGTATTTTGTCGAGACTCCTCCAACACCACTTGATCTCCCTCCCTCCAAAAACTCAAAATAAATGCTCTGACAAGACTTCATTCTGTGCATACCATAGAGTTAATGGTCACTCCACTAATGAATGTAATGCTTTGAGTTATAAAATCTAACACTTTCAGGAGTTTGGTATGCTTCCTTGTGTGGGGACATCTAATTCATCTAATTGCTATTTATCTTCACTCTAACATACATCTCATCAACAATTTCAGCTCACCTTTGTTCAAAACTCAGTGGGGGCAAGGGGTTATGTAGCCCTACCCTCGTATGTCACTTGTGGTTACCTCCTTCAAGGCTAGTCATTAACCTTTCATGAATACATAAGAGAAAGCTTGGGATGTGGATTAAATGCCTTAATTTGGCTCGCATATGAGATACTCCTCTCTTTCATGACATAGCTTATCGGAAACATATGACTTGGCATAGGGCTTTTCGAGTAAGATCTCATGTCTTCTTCTCTCTTCTTCTACTTTAAAGGAATTGCTCATAGTACAGGTGCTCACAACTACTTTAAAGTGGGGTAATACATCACCACTCACATTTCATTGTGATTTTCTTTTTCTTGCGATTTCCTCTCTTGGAAGCATTAGGTACAATGTTCCCTAGGATGAGACCTTGCACTTGTCCTCTCTTGGAAACAAGATGAGATTGTTTGCACTTATCCTCTCTTGGAGACATTGAGCATGATGTTACCTAAGATGAGACCTTTCACAAACAAAGAAAAATCCCTTTGAACAATCCTTACATTATTTTGCATTAACAATGTCTATGAGTGTCAAGCATACGAAGTTTTTCTTACCTCATGGAGCTTGAAAACCATTTTCTTTTGTGGCACCTTGTTAAAGTTATCAATAGGTATAACTTTAATATGGTTAAGTGGGAAGTCCACCTAGTGGCATGAATTTTCCCCATAGCCACCTTTGTGTTTGTGAGTGCATACCAACTAGCATATGTATCTTACCTTTTTGGGATTTCTGACCCCGTAGACAACTAGAAGTTTTGTGGCCCCAGAGTGAGTACATTTGTGCCTTCTCACCCAACAAACTGCCTTGTGTTCTATCATGCCAGAGTGAGTACATTTGGGACTTCTCACTTGATGGACCACCTTGTGTTCTATCACCCTAGAGTGATTACACATTTCTCTTTTTCAAACAATCAGCCTAGATCTAATCCACAACTAGTTGGATTGACGATCAAAGCTTGATCCATATTTTCATCTTTCTCTATCTTTCCATTGCATGATTTTGTATCTTGATAGTTTGACTTAGGATCTTTGATCCTAGGGGCTTGGCCACCTCCTTTGATATTTTTCATTCTTTGTCATTTGCATCTGTACATGAGGATCTCTCTTGCATGTTTACTTTAGTGTGAGATTGAAGCAAGTTCATCCTCTCACTAAAGTGGGGGCTAAATGTGCAGTAGAAAAATGACCCTTTGCTTGACATGGGATTAATTCATGATAAATTTGACTTAATGAGGCCTTGATTTAGGTGTTGCAAGGAATTTAATGCATCCACACTAGGTCTTGGACCCTTGCAAATCGAATAGCATGCTTTTAACAATGTCTTGTAAAGGTGTTCTAAAGTGTTGTAAGTTGCTTTCAATATTTTCTAGACTTAATGAACTCATTTCTTCCTAATTAAACATTCTAAAATGTGTTTAATAAAATAATTACATCAATTTAAAGGCTTGTGAAATAAACTTAATGATAAACTAGTCTTGTAATGTGTCTTGCACATTCACATTGGTTCTTGTGCTTTCCTAGGCTATGTGGACCTCATTTTAGTGTTGTAAAGTGTATTTAATCACACTTTCACATTGATTTATATGTCCCAAGACCTATTTGACATTTACATCATCACTAATAGGCCCCTATTAACCCATATTGTGCATCCCAAGGCACAATATGATCAAATAATTGACATAGTTATCATATAAACATAAATTTCTTACTTCTCGGCATTCCAGATAGCAAAAATGGCCCTTGTGGAACCCATTCGCCATTAGTGGTGAATTAGTCCCATTTAGGTGGGACCCATTTTCCATTAGTCATGAATGAGTCCCATTTGAGCCATTTTTAGGGTTTTGAGTAAAAAAAAAAGGTTTTAAGTTTAATTTTTTTCCATGTCACCCTTAGGGATCCAATTAACGGGAAACCTCTTTTAACTCATTTTTACATCCACTTTTCATTATTCATCCACCAATATTTCATCTCAAGTTAAGCAACTTAGGGTTTTATTTTTGCAAGTCATTAAGAAAGCTTCTAAGGGCATTCAAGGGTAGATTCTTTATGTTTTTCTACAAAATTTCAAGATAAATCATTATTGAAACGTAATCCATTCCATTATTGCATGTTTAATTCCTTTCTTTCATCATTTTGGTTTAATTACCTAAAAGGGGTTTGACCAAGGCAAACCCCCATGCCCTAACATTCACCATTTCTTCTTCTCTTCTTGTGTGTTTGCATATTTAGGTTCATTGAAAGCTTGAAAATAATTGAAGA
>VDFB02325254.1:34860-54382 GCA_007258455.2 Sequoia sempervirens | reverse complement strand
AGATATTAAATTTTGGAGTTAGGTGTTTGATCCAAGCTTTGGACTAGAAGGCAGGGGGATCTTGAGAAAGGGACAACAAAGAGACAGCCAAAGAGACAAAGTAGTTACTAAAAGGGTTATCCATCTAGAAAAGGGTGTCATCTAGCTGATTCTGTCCCAAGTTGATAACCTTTAAGGAGGATTGAAGCTGAGCCAAATCCTGACTAATCACACTTAAGTTCACCCAGCCTCCTTAAAACCATTAATCTTTGACAAGTTCCTCAAAAGAAGCTTTACATTTCTCTGCCCATCTATTGAATCTTCCAATATTAATAAGGGAATCCTTAAAGAGCCATTTATCCTCCCAAAATCTAGCCTGATTACCACTTTTGATGTGCCATCCTATCCCTGATTTTAGAATTTTTCTACTAGCAATCATATCATTCCAATAAGATGAACCATGTGGGAGGAAAGGAGAAATCAATAGAGCTTTGAGGGTCATACCATCAACCATATATTTACTTCTTAAAATATCTCTCCATTCTCCACCAGACAAGAAATATCTCCATATTTTTTTGGCTAGGAGAGTTTTGTTAATCATTCTAATTTTTCTGAGACCTAAACCCCCCAATGTCTTAGGTTTGTAAACCAAATCCCACCCTATAAGAGGCATTATCTTTCTTTCCCCCACTCTAGACTAGAGGAATCTTTTCTAGATCTTTTCAATGGCCTCTACATATTTAGCAGGGATTTTGAAGAGGCTTAAAGCATAAATTGGTAGGTTCTGAAGAGAAGCTTTAAGAAGCTGAATTTTTCCAGCTTGGCTCAAAAGAGCTCCTTTCCAACCTACCAACTTCTTTATGAACCTATCAACCAAAGAGAACCAAAAGGAATTCAGAAGTTTGAGGCATAATGGAAGTCCAAGATAGGAAGAAGGTAAAGAATCCACCCTGCAATCAAGGATTCTAGCAATCTTGACCTATCTATGCTCATGGGTATTGAAGAAAAAGATGGAAAACTTATGTCTATTGATCTTCTGCCCAGTCGCCTTTTCATACACAACCAATGTTTTTTTCAAAGTCTTAGCCTCATTCATGAAAAATCTACCCATCAACATAGTGTCATCAGCAAACTGTTGGTGAGAACATATTAAATTCATGGAAGAAGGACTAAGACCAACAAGGGACCTTTGTTTGATCAATCTCTTAAGATTCCTTCCCAGACTTTCAGCCATTATAGTAAAAAGAATAGGTGAGATAGGGTCACCCTATCTTAAGCCTCTTGAATTTTGAAAGAAACTAGAAGGAGATCCATTAACAATGATGGATGTGGAGACCGTGGTAACCAACTGATTCACCAGTTGAATGCCTCATCTATTGAAGCCAAACCCCATTTAGGATTTTGAATAAAAACTCCCAGTCAACACGGTTGTATGCTTTGGAGATGTCCATCTTGAGAAGAAACCCTTCAGTTTTAGATTCCACAAGTGAATGAATATTCTCATGGACTATGACTATTGAATCTAATATTTTCCTTCTAGGGACAAATCCATTCTACTAAGGGGAAATTAGTGAAGGAAGGATAGAAAGGATCCTTAAAGTTAAAACCTTAGAAATGATTTTATATAGAGAGTTGAAAAGACTAATGGGTCTAAACGCCTCAAACTCCATTGCCCCTGGTTTCTTAGGA
Organism: Sequoia sempervirens; assembly: GCA_007258455.2. Classification (NCBI taxonomy): domain Eukaryota; kingdom Viridiplantae; phylum Streptophyta; class Pinopsida; order Cupressales; family Cupressaceae; genus Sequoia; species Sequoia sempervirens. The sequence goes on along the minus strand of VDFB02325254.1, from coordinate 52,714 downwards.
ATAAGGACCATGAAAGTAGCATTTAGTTCCTTAAGGAGCCTTCTGGCACCAAAGAATTCCTTTTCAACATTCACTACATCATTTTCCATAATATCCCAAAACCATTGAAAAAAGAACATAGGAAATCCATTAGGCCCAGGGGCCTTGTTTCCTTCAAAAGAAAAGACAACTTTCCTGATTTCCTCCATAGTGGGAATGGCTACAAGCTTTTCATTGTCTTCCCTGCCAACAACCTTAGGGATGGCCTCTAATAGAAAATCTTAATCATTATGATTAATTTTCCCATTCATCGAAAGACGGTTATTATAGAAGAGGACGACTTGATTTTTGATGTCTTCCTCTTCACTTAAATCTAATTCATTAACTTCTGTAAGGTAATTCTATTGGAATCCTTTGTTTTGAAGCAAATAAATGGAAGTACCTTGTATTTGAATCTCTGGAAAAGAGCCATAAAACCCTCAATCTCTGCCTCCATAACTCCTCTTTTGCTATTATGTCGTGCGACTTCACCAACAACTCATTTTCTCTATCCTTAATATCTTCAATGTATCAAACTAAGGGATTGCGTAATTCTTTTTGGGGTGACATAGTTGCTATTATAGTGTACATTCTCAATAAAAGTCTCAATAGTGCACTTGGTAAGATGAATCATGGAATGAAAAAGGGACTAATTTTAATAATTTCAAATTTTTGGTTGTTTAGCCTATGTTTGTAGCTAATCAAAAGAGACAAAAGTTAGATCCCAAAAGTGAATCATGTATTTTTTGGGATATAGTGATAAAAATAATGAGTAGTTTAGTAATATTTTTGTTTCAAGTGGGTATGTGTAGGATCATGATGGGCCAAAAAGTAGCAATTTTATAGGTATGTGTAGGGTATGTGGCTGACGACTTTTTTTTACCCAAAATTAATGAAACAAAAAGGGTTTTTAAAGGATATTCTCAACTTTCAGCAATATAAATTATGCTTTACTTTAAGATTTAATAAATAATTGTATTTATTTTCTATTCAAATTATGACTAAAGTCTCGATTGATAGGTTGATTGAAAAAGATCTATAGCTTTCAAACGGTATCACATTTTTTGAATCCAAAAAATGTGTCACATTCTATGTTCTGCATACTATAGGATTAAAAAAGATGCTTTCATGAAGTTTTGACAATATTAAGGTGAAGTTGAGCATATAGGATTTTTTATATTTTTTAAAAGTTGTAATAAAAAAAATAGTATAGTATTTACTTGGAAAAAAATTACAAAAAAATATGCATCACATCAGACATCAGTCTTCTACTTATATCTAAAAATATTATAAAGAAAATATTATCATTTTATTATGGTTAGAGATTAGTCGAACAGGACACCTACTTCTTATTTTACGAAATTTAAGTACTATTACGTGAAATTCAAATTTTCTAAACAGAATTTTTTTTTTTTTTTTAAAACTACATTCAATTTTCTATAGATTCGAATTTTTACATATTTTTGAGAATAGTATAGATAGCTTATTCAAATTTTTACGTCAGAGTTTCCTAACTTCGATTTTTTGATTTTTCCAACTTAAGACTTGTTTTCGGTGATCACCCAAGTACTATAAATCCACCAAGTAGACCCTCTTCAAATTCTACTCCAAATCAAACTTCAAGTGCAAGTTCAACAAGAAAGATAAGAAAGATAAAAAGCTTAAGTGAGATTTATACAAGGAGTACAAGTCAAGCATATGAAGATTATCCTAGAGGTGAGATAATATTTTTTTCTTTAATTTCATAGGCTAATTCTGAAACATTAAGTTTTGAAGATGAATGTACTAATATGGGTTGGATGCAATAATGCAAGAAGAGATATATTCTATTCATAGGAATGATAATTGGGAGCTTACAAAGATTCCACATGACAAGAAAAAGATTGTTACTAAATGGTTCTATAACACTATGTGCAATAGTGATGGGACTATTGAAAGACACAAGGAATGCTTAGTTGCTAAGGTCTTCACATTAAAGTACGTGATATATTATGAAGAAAATTTTGTACCAATAGAAAGAAAGATACTATTATAATGATAATTTCCCTAGCAACTCAAAAGAAATGGAGCATTCATCACATGGACGTAAAAACTATCTTAATGAATGGGTACTTAGAAGAGGAAATATATGTAAAATAGCCACAAGGTTTTGAAGTGCAAGGAAAAAAACACCAAGTCTAGAAGTTGAAGAAGGATTTGTATAGCCTCAAGCAAGCACCAAGATCATGGTATGACAGGATTGATGAATATTTTTAGTATAATGGCTTCAAGAGAAGTAAGAGTGTCCCTAACCTTTAATACAAAAAAAGGTAATTACATTCTTATTGTTAGTTTATATGTTGATGATTTATTACATATACAGGCAGTAGTTATAAAATGAAGGATGAATTCAAACTTTCTATGATGAATGAGTTTGGAATGAAAGATTTATGTCTCATGCAACACTTTCTAAGAATGAAGATTTATCAAATTGAGGATGAAATTTTTATTTGTCAAACAAAGTGTATAGTTGATTGTAAAGCAACCCCCACTCCAACTACTCATGGAGTCATGTTGTGTAGAGATGATGACACTAAGATAATTGATGAGATAACTTACTTATGTATTATTCAAAGTTTGATGTTTCTAACCCACACAAGACTATATATTTCTTATTAAGTCTCTCTCCTTTCAAGATATAGGACAAAGCCATCTAAAATTTATATGAAGACAAGCAAGATGATATTGAGGTTTGTGAAAGGTATTGCAAATTTTGGGGTTTATTATTATATTTCTAAAAAAATTGAACTTGTTGGCTTTAATGATTTATATTGGGGAAATAGTTTGGATGATTGAAAGTCTATATTTGGTAATCATTTTTTACTTGGTTTGCATTTAGTTACATGGAGCTTTTGAAGAAATTATAATTATTCTTTCATCTATGGAAGCAAAGTATATTGATGTTGTAGACACCTTAAAATGACTAACACATTTCATCTAAATCATCACTTCTCATCATCATTTCACATCCATCTATCCATTAATATTCATTAAATAATTTAAATGATTTAATTAAATTAACACCATATTCATCAATTTTCTTCATCTAATGTAATTAAATAATTTTTAATTATTTAATTGTTTCTTCAATTTTCCTTATCCACATAAATTAAATATTTTTTACTTATTTAAATATAATCTTAATTTATTTCATCCATATTAGCTAAATATTTTCAAATTATTTAAATTTAATTCATGCATTCTTCTCATCCACCATAATTTAATAATTTTAATAATTTAATTAGCTAATATTTCTTTTAAAATTATTTAATTAACTTCATAATTTCTTCTAAAACTATTAAAAATCTTAATTTACTCTATCCATATTAATTAAATAATTTTGAATTATTTAACTAATTCATGCATTCTTCTCATCCACCATTAATATTAAATATGAATATTTCCTCTTTAAATATTAAATAAATTAATTTAGTTGATTTTTTTTCTATTTTTAGTTCTTTTAAAAATAAAAAAAATTAATATTTTATTTATTCCTAAATATATCTTCACCTCATGCATTTGGAATTAAATAAATCTATTTGTTTAATTTTATTTATAATCTTTTATCTTGGGGCGGTAAGCCGAGCTCGATAGGCTAAAGCATCCTATTGCAGGCAAGAGGTCACAAGGTCTAGTCTCCCCACCATCCCTGTGGTATCGGAGAGTGTGTCACACTAGCACCACCGGTCATGTGAAATTTTTTTACCAGGCACACTATATTTTATAGGAAAGAAGTTGTGTTATCATCATACAACTTTACTATCACTTTGTGAATTAGGGTTATATGCTAAAGTCAAGACAAATTCACATATCGACCAATTTGAAACAATCATGTACAATGGAGTAAGGTATAGGCATGTTGGTAGAGGTAATATTAGTTCAATTGATTTGATTTACTTTATTATGTGTGCACACTCTCATTGAAGTAGCTATTATATTATTGATTTGGTTTTTATTGAAATTTTTAGTTTCAATTTTAGTAATTTAATAGGCTCATAGCTATCACTTCTTTGAGTACACAAGCATTATGTCTTAGAAAAAAGATAGAATAAATTGGAGAGAAATAAATTCATCCTAGAGTATTTTTTGTGATAACATGAGTACAATTAAAGTTGGCCAATAATCTTACCCATTATAGTAGGAAAAATCATTTCAATTGGAAATATCATTTCATTCAAGATTTGGTTCAAAAGAAAGAAATAGAATTGAGGTATGTAAAGACTCAATAAAAATTTGCAGACATCTCTATGAAGATAGTTGCAAAGGTTCAATTTTTGACACTCAGATCATATTGTGAGTCTGCTCAACATCAAGGGAGAGTATGTTGGATAAGTGATGCCAAGCATGCAATTGGAGCTTTTTAGGCACATATTATAAATTAGTTTATATTTATAAGCTATAATTTCCATGATTTTTAGACTAATGTATGATAGATGCATGTTTGGAGATTTTGTTTTAGATTTTTATCCGATAGGCTATTCTATGTGGGGGAACCCCACCGGCATCTCCTGTAATCAGACGCTGGTCAGAACCCCACGAACTATTCTGGGAATGCCATAATGGCAAGAGGCAACAAAATAAATGTAACAATGGGTACCTCTGTATTGACTTCATGTACTATCATTTGCAATTTATACGTTGAATGCATGGCAGGAGTTCTAACCTCTGTAGGTAATTAAGTTCAATACCTAAAATTTTTGGTTCCCTAGTCCTTTGTTTTCTTTCTATTGCTGGTGAGCCTTCCAACATAGGCTTTCACCCACTGAGACCCTCTTGTATTTTTTATGCTACGCCCTTCACCTTCTCATCTTCTCAATGACAATGCATAGTGCATCTCTTAAGAATGGCGGATTAGCTGCGGGCACCCATTTTGGCATATCTTTTCAGTTTAATGCATTCATCCAGGCGGTGGATCCCCATCCCATGCTTTACTTACTCTTTCCACAACAGCAAATCCCTTGCTTAGATCTTCTGTGTGTACATACAAGAAATTATTTATTTGAGGCTCAAATTAGTTCTGCACGGGAGGGTGTACATACATACCCAATCTTCTAGAATAATGTGTGACTGTGACTCTCTCTTCACTCATGGACTCGTGAACGACGACTCTGTTAGTGGCGAGGGCTTTTTTTGCCAATAATTTATATTTAATATAAATAAAATGATTTTATGTTTAGGCTATATTGAATAAATTTGATAAATAATATTCATGAACAATATGATCCCTCTCTATGTAGAGAGGGTGTGAACAAATTTTGGATTATGGCAAAAAATATTTATCCCTCTCCACATAGAAGGGGTGAACATATTTTGTCAAACACATATGTAGAGTTCATAGAGTTTAGTATAACTTGGAGGTTGGATTTGGATGATTGCTTATATGAAGTTTGTTAAGTTATATCTATGGTAAAATTATTGTTCATATGCTTTTTAGATAGGGGAGAGGGGTCTATAGTGGAGCACCCTAACTTTGCATTTCTCAAAAACCTATGTGAAATTTTCAAATCACTCTCAATTTTGTACAACAGTTTATTTGGCAACTCACATGCTTCTATATTTTGTTTTAGGGCCACATCATCAAATATGATGCCACATAAGCATGCTTTTTGTTGAGATATCAAAAAAGGCCCAAAAAAAAGGTGAGATCAATAGTGGTGCTCTAAGTCATGTTTTATTGGTGTGTTGATGTGGCATCAAATGATTTGTCAATTTGATAAAAAGTGTTTTGCAATTGGATATTAAGGTGTTCCACTATGGGGCCCACTATGAACTACTTCTATCCCACCTATTGGACCCTGCTCCGCTATGGGCCACTCTCTCCCCTATTTTTTAAAATTTAGTAATTATTACATTATAGATAAATTATAGATGAAGTTAAAGTTTAAGAGTGGATGTTATGGAATAATCAAGTACAAATAATTTGATGTATGTCATAAAAGAAAATATTAGTAGAATTATGTTTTAAAATTAGAAAGTATGGTTTTGGGAATTAAATTTAAGATAAAAAATTGTAGAAAATAAATCAAAAAATAAAATAAGATAAAAATAAGAAATTGAGATTTTTAACGATTTATAATAGAAACATATTGTTCTAGCCAAAAGATTTTTTAGAAAGAAAATATAAAATAAGAAGAAAAAAATTTGAGTTTTTTAAGGATTTTTATAGAGAAAATATAAAAAGTAAAACAAATTGGAGTTTTTTAATGATTTTTATAGAAAAAATAAAAATAAAAAATAAATTGAGTTTTTAAAATTTTTATAGAAAATATAAAATAAAATAAAACAAAAAAATGTTTTTAAAAGGTTTTACAAAGAAATTATAAAAAAAAAAAGTTTTTTAAAGGAATTTTTAAATTTTTGAGTTTTATATTTATAAATATTAGCAATCACACCTTGGTGTGCAATGGGTACGCCAAAGAGGTGTGGAATGTCAATTAGGGAAACTTTAAGCCTATTTTTTGCATAAATTTGTGTATTACATGAGTTCAATTGGTTGTCCATTCATAAAATGATATTGTTGTGCAACAAAGGTCTCTAAAAATTAGTGAAAGAAAATCTTTCAATCAAGAAGACAATGAAGGTCTATGAAGAGGGAGGGGGAGAGATAGAGAGAGAGATGGATGGGTAGAGAGAGGGGGAAATTTCTAGAGATGGAGGGGAAGAGAGGAATATAGAGGTAGAGATGAATATAGAGTGAGAGAGGAAGAGAGACAAATAGATAGAGGTAGAGATGAAAATAGACAGAGAGAGGACAAGGGAGACAAATAGATTAGATATTGAGAGAGATAGAGGGAGAAATAAAAATAGAGAGATAGGGAGATAAAGGGGAGAGATAGAGAGGGATGGATAGAAAGGAAGAGATAATGAGATAAAGAAGAAGAGGAAGTGGGAGAGATAGATAAAATGGGAAGAGAAAAGAAATAAATATAGAGATATATGGAAAGATAAAGGGAGACAGGCTGAGATAAACATTTGGATAGGGATAGGAGGAGCAAAGAGAGATGGAGAGATAGGTAGAGGAGGGAGAGAGAGAACATGGGGAAGAGGGAGATATATGTAGAGAGGGAGAGGGAGAGGGAGAGATATAGATAAAGAGTGATATAGAGAGATAGAGAGGGATAGGAAAAGAGATAAAGAGATAGGGAGATATATAGGGAGGTATATGTATAGAAGGATGGATAGATGAGTTAGAAGGGATTGAGTGAGATGTAGAGATAAAGATAAAGAAGAGATGAGGGGGAGATGGAATGAATGGAGAGAGAAGAATGGGAGAGGGAAGGATATAGATGTGGAAGGGAGGAAAGATAGATATAGAGAGATATGAAAGATAAAGAGATAATGGATATAGAGGAGGGAAGATATAAGAGAGATCTGTAGTCTAATGCCGGCGGTGGTGGAATTTACGGGAAAATAAAATCTGTGGTGGAAAATAAAGATCTCTAAAAATAATTACAAATGACTATTTTGTGTTTTGACAATTTTTGTAGTCTAATAATACTAAAATGGTGGGACACATACTTTATTAACTTTCTAAATTTTTATTTCCATGAAAAATGAAAATAATTCAACTCTCACCAAGTTTATGCTATTGGACCATATTATTTCTATCTTTACACTGTTTCTTCACATGTATTTGTTGTTTACCTTTGGAAAAGCATCTTTAGGAAGTGTTTAGTTAACCAAATAAAAAATGGAATAGAAAAATTGTAAGGCCATTGAAATATCTATTTTTTGTACGCTTATACCTATTGTAAGGTCATTGAAATTATCTCATTTCCAATTATATTTGGCCAATAGGCTATTACATGGGGGAACCCCACTGAGATCTCCTTGAGTCTACGCTAAGTTTTCCTTTCTTGCTTTTCTCACTTGCTCACTGAATCAACACATTCCCCAAAATGGTAGTCATGGATATTTCTTCTCACTAATAAAAATATTAAAGTATATCAGCCTATCGGCGGCATTGCATCTCATTGGTGCAAGTGTTATTTTAATCTATTTTTAGCCGATAGGCTATATATTGCATGAGGTTTGGCCTGAAACAAGTCTCACGCCGGCATGGTTTCCCGTCAAGCTTTGTGGTTTCCTGTTTAACTCTGAAACCACTTGCCAATAACTCTGAACCCACTTGCCAATTGGTATAGCGTAGAAATATTGGGTAATCAATGCATGGACCGTCCAACTAGTGGTTGAGTGTGATTTGTGGTTGAATCAAATTGGATTTCAGCCCTAAGTCCCAGATATTTGTAGGTTGTGAATAGTTTGAAAAATCCCCGAATCAAATCGGATTTCAGCCATAAGTCCCAGATATTTGTAGGTTGTGAATAGTTTGAAGGAGCAACAGTAGGTAGATAGGTTTTGGTTCGTCTCATTTGAAAAAAAAACTACAGTGGTAGGGTTTCGTAAATTTTTTGCATATAATGTTGACCTTTCTGGTCTCATGCTCAAGAACATGCTTGTAGGCCACAACGGCTATGTGAACACTATTGTCGTCTCTCCTGATGGCTCACTCTGTGCTAGCGATGGGAAGGATGGGGTCACAATGCTCTGGGACCTAGCCGAGGGCAAGAGGCTTTATTCACTTGATGCTGAGGACATCATTCAAGCCCTCTGCTTCAGCCCCAACAGGTACTGGCTCTGCCCCGCCACACAACAGTACACCAAGATTTGGGATCTCAAGAGCAAGAGCATTGTTGCTGATCTTCGTCGTGATTTCATGCCCACCAAGAAATCCCAGTCTGTTAGTTGATCTGTTTTTATTTCGTTTTCCTTTGCGAAATTCATGTTCCTTCATTTTCATTTTGTGAATCTGTGCTTGAGAGCTTGCAACTATCTCCCCCATATAAAGTTATTCTGGACTTGCACCCTGCCCTGAATTGAATGCATTGAAGGTGAATCATTTGGTGCGTTCTCCTTTATTATTTTGTTAAATTCGAATGTTGAGGTAACCTTTGACCTGGATGGCACTATCTTACACCAACCTTCTCGTCTTGACCTACAATGCACTTTCTAAGTTTCTACAAATGTTGGTTTATAAAATGTTTAGGTTTTTTGGGTATTATTAATTTATTTATGAAGACATTTGGGTAATTTATTAATGTTTTGGTCGGATTTATAAGTGATGGATTTTTTGGTCTTTAGATGCATTTGGGCGGTTTCGTTTATCAATTTTACTGTGTATGCATACTGCTCTTATCTATATTTGGGTGTATTAAAAGTTTTCATTGCAAAAGCCCATAGTGTGACAGAAACCAGTAGAGAAAGTATCCATGCACAAAGTGTTTCCACTTTCTAGTAAGCCCTTATACTGTTTTAGGTGTGTAATCTAAAGTTATGTGGGCCGATGTGTCTAAACAAATTTCAAAACTGTTTGTAGTTGAGCAGTTCTTTGTAAAATATATTTTCAGGCTACAAGATTTTAGGATATGTATATAAAATTTGACAGAAAATTATTTTTAAACTAACAATTTCATTATAAGTAGTTGAATGGATGAGCTTACGTGGTAAATCGTCGAGGCTTTCATAGTGGAGGCTTAAGTTTAAAACCCAGAGACATGTTCTACCTTAATATGCATGTTTAAATTGGGTAGATTGCCAAAACTAATTCTGGGTGAGGAATTTGCCAACAGATATAGCCAAGTGAATTTGATTGAAGAGATACCTCTCAATCATTGCATCTAAGTCAAAGGTTAGCCTTTTTGAGAAATCTACAAAATAACAGAAAGTATCATAAGAAAATTGCCATTTTTCACAAAACTAGCATTTTTGTGTGTACATACTGCTCTTAGGGTGTTTTAAAACTTGTCATTGCAAAGGCCCATAGTGTGATCTTTGTGAGTCCTCGTTGAAAAGAGAGGATTGCTTTTTGCTGGTGATATGAGTAGGGAGGAGCTACTACAGTTAGCTTCCATAAATAGTATCTGGTATTGTGTACCGTTTCCTGGCGGATTACTGATGCTGAGATGATGTTGACCACCAGGTTCAATTTGCAATAGTAATCACACACTCTCCTTGAAGTTTCAATATCTTTGTCGTTATCAAAGTCAACTTTTGTCTAAACCAGTATAGCATCACTCTTTGCAGGTCAATGGGTTGAGTGGAATGGATAAATTAATCACTAGTTAGAGGATGTTGTATAAATTTTTCATATGCTTTGGAGACTCTGGTCTTGGATGCTTATCATATATTTCATGGAGCGCTATAGTTCAACCGGAGGTATATATGTTCTTTCTTGCCTCTTGCTAGATTACTCCTAGTTGATGAACATTGATATGCTTTTGGTGTATAGGATTTTTGTTCAAATTTCACAAATATTTAAGCAAATTCTTATTGGTGTACAGGAGGGGCAATCATGTATTTGTATAGCTATGGATGTTCTATGACAGTTGAGCCACTTAAAAGTTAAAAGTGATGAGGGGAGGTGTTACTTAACAAGGAATTTCTATGGATTTGCACCCATAGGTATGATTTTTACATTCATCTCAATGTACTTTTTCTTGGACACAGTCAAATTTTTAATGCTTTTATTCTAATAGAATTATGCAGTCCTAAATTAGAGTTTTTTAAATCAGCAGACCCATTGTTAGAGCCAAGCCAAGAGATTTTGTGCGAGGCCTTGGATTCAACCAGTGCCGCATTGATTCACCATCCATTTTAGTGGCCAGGAAGTACCTTTCTCCTTTACAACAGTCATCGTAACTTATCCATATTCAAATGCCATAGCATTTTTGTCTGACCAACTGGACTTTAGAGCATTTGGATCAGATTCCATATTGTTGAGCGTGTCTAGAGCCAGGGGAGCAAATAAGCTATAGTATATGTTGAAGAGCAATATTATATTTCACATTCAGTGGCTTCCTTAACTTTCTCAAATGAAGGAAGATAGTTGCAACCAGCTGAACCATTGAAGTAATACCAGTAAGCCAAACAGAACTGTCTTTCACTCTGAGTTTTATGAGAATTTCATCGTCATTGTATTCAGGGCAGAACACCGAGTATCAGTTGTACATGGAAGATTTCTCATCTTTTCCTGTGCTCCTTGAAATGACTGGTATTCAAGTGCTTTGTTGTGGCTCTTTGTCTATAATCAAGCAAGAGCATAATCCAAAGTTGACTATATATCTTCCATGTCTAAAATTAGGCAAGAGCATAACATAATGCATCACCAATTTCATTTGATTAGCAGCTATGCAATTGGACATTCTAATATTTTTGTATTTTACAAGGGATTTGTTTTACCATTACCATTTGTTAAATGGAATCGAATTGAATTTGTGTCGTATAAAGTTTTCTCTTTTGAATGGAAGATTTCTATATACTTTTCTCTTGTCTGAAAAATAAATAGAAATTGCATTCCAGAGACTTGTATAATCAATTAATTTGATAAAAAGAATGATGTTTTTACATTTATTTGTTGTGTCAAAAGAGTATTTTTTGAGTAGTAATTCACTTTACTATGAAACTGTAATATTGGCAGAAAATTTTTTGTGTCAAGTCCTAGAAAAATCTATTCGACAATAAAAGGACAACCATAGTATATATTTCAACCATAGTAAATATTTCAAACTACACTTCATTACCATGTTTACTATTTTATAGTATTCTATCGGCGTAACCCTTGCACCCTCTCTGGTGCAAGTGCTAGTAGACTATTGTAAGCTCTACAAAGAGACTTCTTGACCACTATTTTAGCATGTGAAAAGTCTATCAAGGAAGATAAATTTTGAGTTAATGTACATTAGATAGTCTTAGAATTAATACATTTCTGTGATTTATTGTCTATGTGGTTTGTTAAGTTTTGAGTAGAATTGTATGATAGAATTTGTTATTTATGATGAATATTAAGTGATGTACATGTTTTTACTTCTATTTTTATAATAAATTTTCAAATTGATTCAAGAAATTATTTGTTTCAAACATGAGAATCACCATCACATTTTCTATGGGCTCTCTTATTCTAACCCATATTTCAACAAACATGAGAATTACCACCTCTCCTTGTTTCACCATTGACCAAATTTGAGAAATTCCCTTCCTCTCTACCTTGCTCTCTAAGAATTATTGTAGCCACTTGCATTGATCCATGCAACCCATCTTGATCCAAATACAAGTATTTTTTTTTGGTTATATCTTTATGCAATCTATAACATTGAACACATTAAGATTGTCATTTGTTGTCATATTCTACTGTATAAAATCTACAAAACACACAACCTTAAGATTTGATGAGGAAGTGAAAATCTCTATATTAAAATTCATCTAATATTATTAATTATTTATCATTTATATACTTAATAACAATTATCTTTCTTAAAACATCATTTTAATTTAATATATTAAAAAATTATTTGATATAATGAATTATTTAGTTCATTAACAATAAATGAAGTAAAGTGTGTTTGAGCAAACACAAAATTAAATCTAACAATTTATATTTTAAATATTAATTAAAAATTAAAATAAAAAATTAAAGATAATATTGATAGATATTCCTCTTCCTTTTCGAGTGAGACATTTTACCAATGAAATCCAACTCTGCTCCAAACAATTTTATCATTGGTAGATATTCCAATTATAAGAGTTCTTAAGACCATCAATATTTAAATTTGAAAGTTACCTAGAAAAAGACTACCCTGTTTGCACTCTTGAAAGGAATAACAAGATTAATTAATTAACAACCATTGCAAACAAAAACACTTTTTCATGAACATCCAAAAATACCACACTAGTAGTGTAGTACAACCAAAAGTACACCATATAAAAGTTATCTCCAACAACCAAAGGAAAAATCCTTTCATCCAATCACATATTGGGCTATTTTGAGTGGATTTTTTAATATAATGATTAGTGGATAAATGATATATTTTTGAATAAAAGGGTAAATAATCTAATCTATTTAGTTTTGAGGCACAAAATTAATCTATTTTACTGCAATATCAAATTGACTAAATTCAATTATAAGCTGGCAAGCTAAAATTAATTCTAAAACTTATAGCTAAATCTTTGAGGGAGAAGCAACTGTTTAGCTTATAAAGGTTCGAAAAATTAATCGTATTCAATTCCATGGATATCAAATTGATTAAATTCAATTATGTGGGTGTTTAAATAACCCCAAAACTCATGATTTAAAATTAAATCTAGGCACACATCTCTTATAATTTTCTACATCAATAGTAGATAGCTTATATATATATATATAAGGTTAGATAATATTTTTCAAATATAAATGAATGTTAGGTTAGTTTATAATAGTTAGTAAATAAATAAGCTAGTTGGTTTTGTAATTACTTTCTCTTAGAAAATAGTTAGTTATTTTTACAAGAAAAATTAAAGGTTTTATAAGTCATTGTAATGTCTTGAAATATCAATCTAAAAAAAGCATATACTATTTTGTGTTATTTTATTTGTAATAATTATTTGGTTTTTTTTTTTTTGTGCTCATCATTTCAATATGGTATCTGAGTATTTTTTGAAAATGGGATGTGAAGAGGAATATTGAAGAAGATTGTTGAGTGTTCAATGTAGATTGTGAAGAAGATTAAAACCGGGCTATGAAGAACAAGATTTACATTTCAATATAGGATGGTACCTCCTTTCATTCCCATAGCATTCAATATAATACGAAATCCTATGATTTGGTACTTGCAGGTGCTCCCTAAGGTTTTATAATGGGGCATTGAAAACCATATATTCATTGAAGTGAACAACCATTCATTGTCTCTACAATTATAATTCATCATGGCTTTTCCTTTGTAGTAGGCATAAGGAAGTTTATCACCAGAAAAGGAGAAATTTATGAACTCAAAGCTCATTAGATTGAGTCTACACTTTTCACATTGATAGATTTACTTAGTTAAAAGAAATTGTGTCTACATGTAAGAAAAAAAGGCATAACTCTCCCACCATATTGTTATCTTTTAGTCAAAATTTTCTTCCAAATTGGCATCTGAGTTGTGGTATCATGGAAGAAGAGTTTGTTAAGTTGCATACTGACTACATATTGATTCCCCTTTATGATTCATTATGCCAATCATATGTATTGATCACACAACAAGAAAAGAGAAAAAAATAGATATTTTGGTAAAGAAAAAAATAGTTTTATTTGTAGTCTATTGATTTCCAAACTCACAATGTTTTGAGAAGATACAAATCTAAATGAAAAATAAATTTAAAGTTATATACTATGGCCACTGATGCGATGGTGGCATTGGAAACAATATTCTTAAGATTTCTATGGTAAGTATGCTAATAGATTAATTTTAATTGGCTACCCTTATTATTTATTCAAAAATCAAAAGTATTTTGGAATAGATTTTTTAGCATGGTTGAGAAATAATTGCAATGGGATATTTTTGTTGTATTGGGATCACTATGTGAAATTTATATCATGTAAGATGGATGGCTACAACGAATGTCAATGCAAAATAGTTTTTTTTTTTGTGGGTGGGGATAGGCTTTATAGATTAAAGTTTATTTTTTGTTGGAGGTGGTTATATTATAATTTTTTTTCGTTTATTAGTTTTAATTGAAGATCTAAGGACTATAAGGATATGTTTATTGTATAAAAGGTATATTTTCAATTGAATTTGACAACCCTATTTTTTATAATGTATGGCTTCATTATGTTACCAATTTTTTGTTCTTTCAAGTTCATTTATGCTACACTTCATAGATATTTTGAAGGTTTGAATGCTAATTTTAGCAATTAAAGAGTAACAAAGCCATAGGAGGTTAGATGCATCAAAGGCTAGAGGATTTATTATCATATTGAGATAACTTCTTGCTCAAAGATGATACTTTACATGAGAAGCACCAATTTCATTTTGAGTCCATTCATGAGAAAAATAATTGGAAATAATTTCTGTGACAATAATGTCCTCATGTATAGTTCAAATTTGTAAGTAGGGTTCGAAAAATCTATAGGTATGAAAATCAACTCTATAAGAAAAAAATTGGAATTGATGAATAAAAAATTATTGATATAAAGGTAGTTGTGTAATACCACCTAGGGCTTTGGCAAACTGGTGATTGGCAATATTTATCATAGGGAATATTCAATAGGATTAAATCCATGTATATTTATTATTATTTATTGAAATTCTTCATTTATTTGAGTAACATAATTGGTTCCAACTTGTTAATTCATGGGTCAATTGATTTTCTTTCTTTATTTTTTATTCAACCTAGAACTTGTGAAAGTGTAAAGGTGTATACTTTACAACACCAAAATAAGACAAAATTAAGTCCAAATCTAATATTAATTCCAAATTAAGTGTGAAAATGTAAAAGTGATACATTTTTCTACACTACAAAAGGTAAATGGTCTTCAAACTCAAACAAAGAAGGTCCAACAAACATTCCATCAAAGGATTATAAACCAATGTATAATGCAAATATATTGCACAACAAATGCATCTATTTTTATTATTATTTCTACATTTGATCATCACCAAATATTATTGTAATTCCAACATCCTAATTGTAGATATACTTATTATATATATTAAATAGTACACCTTATAGTACATTCCTTCATTTATAACATTTGTAATTTGTATTTCATTCATCTCTCTTTTGTTTTTGGCTTAGTTAGAATTTACATTCTCTAAGTTCTAAAGTGTTTTTGGATTTCTAGTTTTACTTAGTTGAATAATAATAAAATACATTTCATTTAAAACTAGTTTAATCTTAATGTTGAAGCAAAAAAAAATCGTTTAAATAATACACCTTAGGAAAAATTGATTTTTTTTCCTCTTTTACAATTTGATTATTAACGTTAACATTGATGTCTAATGAAGTGAGTTCTACATTCCTTTGGCATCAACATTTTTCATTTATTTTGCACTCTACTTAAACATCATCCAATTTAAGAATCTAATAGTGAAATACAATTTTACTATTTATTCTTTCTTTATTAACTAAGATTGAACTTTAAGTATTAAATTATATTATATTAAGATTGACCTTTATTTTGTAACTACAAATCTGTAACATCCCTTCTATATGGCTTGTATAAATAGTAGTTTTCTCCAATACATCTCAAATATTCATAAGCAACATTATTACTTGTCACACTCATTAGTGACTATTAAGATAGATAATTGTATGAAAATTAATCATTTCATCTTCCACAACTAATATTTTTGTTTTCTATGCCTTTAAACATGTATATCTCTTAGAAAGGAAAAAATAAATTGCTTACTCTCCTCTAAAATATGATGTATAGAATGCCATATTTTAGATTTTTCCATTTTTCCATTTGTAGATTGGTTTGTGTGATCCATTTTGATCATTTTTGATGGGCCTAGATGTATGCTTGAAGTTTATGGGTGTCAAAAACATTAGATCCAATATCTTATTTCATGGTGTTATACTCAGTCTAAATGCAACTTTGGTGTAAACATATACAAACAGTATCTAAATGTGATCTGATGATAAATCACTTTTGTAGTAGGTAAATTTACCCATCCATGGCATACAAAACTAAATGAAAAAATTAATGCTACCATATCAACAATGCATATTTACATCACCTACAACTTTCAGGCATTAGATTATTATTGGTATCAATCATTTTCATGATTAAATGTAGTATTAATAGTCATCAAATCATGTACCAAACTTTTCATATTGTTCATGTGGTGTAATTGGCAGGTATCATATTCTATAGAAAATCTTTCTTTCACTGAATTTTCAAAGAGAAATGAGGTTAAACCACATGTAGTTTGTGCTCTATAATGTACCAAATAAGAAATTAATTAATGTGCATCATAATTGTAAAATTCCCATCTTGGGCACAACAAAAATTTTTCCAATTAGCAACAACTACCAACAATTTTTTTTCCAATCAGCAACAACTACCAACTTAACCAACCAAGTATTTTCCATATAGATTAGAAGTGTTAATTTTAGCAACTCAACATTCACCAAGGTAATGAAAAATAATGTCACACTTATATTCTTACACTCAAAGGTTTTAAGCTCATACAACAAGTGTCATTCCTAGGCCTACAACCTAAGCCTCGAGGGTTCATGATGACCCTACCTACACATCCCCTCATGGGAAATCAAAGGCTTCATAGTTTGCCACACAATGACAGAGGAAGTTTAATCTCACCTCTTGTATGAGATCTATTGTCTCACCTTAACCCATAATTATTTATTTAGTACATGTAAGTTATCAACATAGTCAATTATAATATAATAATAACATCTTTCCATCAAGTGTTGGGTCCATACCAAACATTACCAAATGCTAGTGTCCAAACATTCAAAATATTCACAAGAGGCCCTTCATACCATAATCTCAAAGATTATACATAATGGCTACTAGGAGCATACCCCCATATACACAAGCTAATCAACTCATACATAGTTCAAGTACAATAGTGATCGGATCATACACAAACCATAAGTGCAACAATGAATAGATCTTACACAAATCACTAGTTCATCAATGACTAGATCTTACACAAATCACAATTATAGTAGCATGACTAGACCATACATAGATCACAAGTACAACAATGACTAGATCTTACACAGATCGCAAGTACAATGGTGATAAACTCACATGTATATCATAAGTACCACAGTTATTATTTCATTTTCATATCACAATTACATTAGTGACTAGCTCCAACATATATCACAAATACATAGTGACAAGCTTTGTCATACATCACATAAAAACAATGATGAGCTCCACCATACATCCCATAAACATAATAATAATGGATGACTAACACATCATGATGGCTAACACATGTCCATAATGCATCCCAAAGAGAAAGAATAA